>JBBPBX010037223.1:0-31042 GCA_038048925.1 Garcialebias charrua | reverse complement strand
AACACCACAGACCACACCATTTATCTAATGAGTCGTAAAGTGATCGGACATCTTGAACCAATAAAGACTGTATATGCAGCAAACTACCAGACAAAGGTAAATGAGCTGACACAAGAGGAAAAAAAGAGTTCAAAGTTAAATTCACACAACACAAATAACACACAGTCACAGAAGAGTCAACAGAGACCAAAGTCATGGGATCCACCAGTGGATCTTCAGTACCTGACAGAAAGTCAACAAAGAGCTGTGAAGATGATGTTGCGGGAAGAATGTGAGGCATTTGCATATGACAGTGATGATGTGGGCTGCATCCCTTCTCTGAAAATGCATATAACCCTTCATGACACAAGTCCTGTAAAAAAAACCTACATGTCTGTCCCAAAACCGCTTCACAATGAAGTGAAAGAGTATCTGCAAGATCTGCTTAACAAAGGTTGGATCACACAATCAAGGTCTCCCTACTCATCACCTGTGGTGTGTGTCCGCAAGAAAGATGGTACCCTTCGGCTTTGTTGTGACTTTAGAGAGCTCAACCGCAAGTCAGTTCCGGACCGTCATCCGATACCAAGAATTCAGGACATGCTGGATGCACTGGGTGGGAGCTCTTGGTTTTCAGTGCTAGATCAAGGCAAGGCGTACCACCAAGGTTTTTTGGATGAAGAGAGCCGCCCCTTGACTGCTTTCATCACACCCTGGGGGCTCTACCAATGGGTGCGCATTCCCTTTGGCCTGAGCTCCGCACCAGCTGAGTTCCAGAGGAGCATGGAACATTGTATGGCAGGTCTCAGAGACACTATTTGCCTTCCATACCTGGATGACAACCTGGTGCACAGCAACAATTTTGAAGAGCACTTAGAGCACATCCGCCTTGTCCTCCAGCGTTACAGGGAGCATGGTATTAAGCTGACTCCAAAGAAATGTGACCTGTTCAGGCGAAGTGTCAAGTTTTTGGGCAAGCTCGTTACAGGCCAAGGTTACACAATGGACCCAGCGGAGCTGGCCCCGGTGATGGCTTTAAAAGAAAAAACACCTGCAACCGTCGGAGAGGTACGTCAAATGCTTGGTTTCCTCTCATATTATAGGCCTTTCATCGCTAACTTCTCCCGTACAGCCCATCCACTCTATAACCTGCTTAGTCCTCCAATGTCTGAGAACTCTGCTTCTGTCCCAGCTGAGAAGACGAACAAAAGGGTGAAGAAAAGTAAAGGCCACTTACCATCACGCTTGCCCGTTCAGTGGACTAGCGTCCACCAAGAGACATTGAACCAGCTCGTAGATGCACTTATCAGACCTCCTGTCCTTGGGTACCCTGACTTTACAGAGCCCTTTGTGTTACATTGTGATGCATCGCAAGTTGGGTTAGGTGCTATATTATACCAGCGACAGCAAGGCAAGATGAGAGTAATAGGGTATGGTTCCCGCACCTTGAGTCCAGCAGAAAAAAAGTACCACCTGCACTCTGGCAAATTAGAGTTTTTGGCAATGAAGTGGGCCATCTGTGAACGTTTCAGGGATTACCTCTACCATGCAACGTCATTTGTGGTGTACACTGATAATAACCCGCTAACATATGTGCTCAGTACTGCAAAGCTCAACGCCACAGGTCACAGATGGGTCGCGGAGCTGGCCAGCTATAACTTCACCATCCGCTACCGTCCAGGCAAGACCAATACAGATGCTGATGGGCTGTCGCGAATGCCGTTGGACATTGACAGTTACATGAAGAGCTGTACAGCCGAAGTTGGACAGGAAGCCATAAGCGCATCTATGGAGTCTGTGGTGGTGGAACAGAGTTACCCCCGTCAAGGCATTGGTGTTATCCAGGTTAGTGCTCTGAAGTTGATCAAAGATTCCAGCACCAACCAGCCTTTTACACCAGACGAGATCCGCACAGCCCAGGAAGCAGATGAGGTCCTGTCAAGAGTGCTCTGGTACAAGTCACAGAGTAGAAGACCAAATAGGATTGAGGTGAAGTCTGAGGCTCCTGAAGTAGCTGCATTGCTTAGGCAGTGGTTGAAGCTTCACGTCGACCAAAATGGTATCCTGCGCCGCAAAACAGCCCACCGAGAGCAGTTATTGGTCCCTAAAGCCTATCGTCCCCTGGTTTTCAAAGAGCTCCATAAAGACATGGGTCACTTAGGGGTGGAAAGAACACTCGACCTAATCAGAGACAGGTTCTACTGGCCGCAGATGGCAAAAGAAGTTGAACACTTTGTTACTGAAGAATGTGAGTGTCTCAAGAAGAAGAAACCGAGTAAGCAGACCTGTGCTCCTCTGACCTCGATCCAGTCAACTTACCCATTCCAACTGGTCTCAATAGACTTCCTCCACCTGGAAAAGTGCAAGCATGGCTATGAATATATATTAGTTGTTATGGACCACTTCACGAGGTTCGCCCAAGCTTATCCGACAAAGAACAAAACAGCTAAAACTGTTGCTGACAAGCTCTTCAATGACTTTGCGCTGAAGTTTGGCTTCCCAACCAGACTACACCATGACATGGGTAAAGAATTCGACAACAAGCTCATGGCAAGGTTGAAAGAACTCTCAGGTGTCCAGGGTTCTCATACAACACCCTACCATCCACAAGGTAATGGACAGGTGGAAAGATTCAACCGTACCCTGTTGTCCATGTTACGAACCCTGGAGGACAAGGAGAAGGAGGATTGGAAAGAATCACTTGCTAAAGTTGTCCATGCGTACAACTGTACAAAGAGTGAGGCAACAGGCTACGCCCCATATTACCTCATCTTCGGACGTTCCCCACGCTTGCCCATCGACCTGCTCTTCAATCTGAGGGAAGATGAAACTCATATGGACTATGATGACTATGTTAGCTGCTGGAAAAAGAGAATGCAGGAGGCCTACACAGTAGCTTCTGAAACGGCTACGAAGGAAGCTGCTCGAGGAAAAACATACTATGACAGAAGAGTTAAAGGGAGAGATCTTCAGCCTGGTGACAGAGTTCTTCTCCGAAACCTCACTCCAAGAGGTGGACCTGCAAAGATCCAGTCTTATTGGGAGAACCAGGTCTACAAAGTGATGGAGAGGAAAACAGATGACAGCCCAGTGTATCGGATCTGTCCTGAAACTGGTCAAGGGAGAGACAAGGTGGTGCACAGGAATCTCCTACTACCCTGTGACTTCCTACCACTAGAAAAGCCACCAACACAGACTGTTAAGCCCCAAAAAGATGCTCCAACTGTTACAAAGAAAAGGCTGAGACGTCCATGTGCACAGCAGCATCCAGGAAATGGTGACACATCAGATGATGAGGACAGTAGCACATACCAGTGGTACCTCAGGAAGACTCCAGGGAGACATTGGCAGACTCCGCTCAACCCCTTGGCAGCGCCGTTCCAGCCTGAACCAAGTCTTCATGTTCAAGAAGAGGATGTGCCACTACAGAGCGAAGAGGATGTGCCACTACAGAGCGAAGAGGATGTGCCACTACAGAGCGAAGAGGATGTGCCACTACAGAGCGAAGAGGATGTGCCACTACAGAGCGAAGAGGAACACTCTGACATTGACTTTGGAAGGTCAGAGAGCGGTGAGGCAGTGATTGACATTTCAGCTGCCAACAAAGGTGAGACTGACTCTGTGAGAAAGCGACCCCATAGACAAAGTAAAAAACCACTTATATTGAGTTATGACACTTTAGGTCAGCCTACCTTGGTTCAGAGGGACTGCAAGGTGACTAAGACTCAGGTTATTGAGAGTAATACCTTCTGGAGACCATGGGCTGTGGGACTGTGTTAATGCTAAGTTTTAATGTACAGTAATATGTAATCAGAAATGTCAGGAGACATTTAATTTTGTGGGGGAGAGTGTGGCACTATGAAAGAGAACAAGGCATGAAATTAGTAGCCCCCCATTTTATTTGTTTGCTAAAGATTAATGACAGACAGAAACTAGCGTTATTGCCTTGTAGTGTATGGGTTTCGCCATCAGAGGGCGCTCAGTGCCTTATAGAACGGACGTTGACGCTCTGTTTATGCAGAGGAAATCAGCCGTTGCTAGGAAACCAGCTTATAGCAGATATTAGGAGCAGTTGTAACCGTTGTGTTTTTCTGTTCACAGGTAAGCTGAATCATAAACAAAATACAGTATATGTTTGTTTGGTTTGGTTAAGGAAGATGTGTTGGGGTGGATGTACACAGTGATGTTAAAAGTGAATACTGTGTGTCTGTTTACTGTTGTGTCGTTTGTTGGCTGTTGTTTAGGCAGAGGAAATCAGCCGTTGCTAGGAAACCAGCTTATAGCAGATATTAGGAGCAGTTGTAACCGTTGTGTTTTTCTGTTCACAGTTAAAAACTAAATAAATATGCTACACCAGAAGTGACCAGGCCCATCATTTTCAACGGTGTAACACACGCACCATCATATGTAAATTGCAAGCTGAGGTAACACATACATGTAAATTGACAGATCACACCTTAACAGTAGGGGGTTCCCTTGAAGTCTCTGACAGAAAACACAACAACTGTATGTAAATTGACAAAAAACACCTCACAGCCCAACAACAGAGGTTTCTCAACAAACTTTGCTAGTCTAATTCACAGACAAGACACCTCTGCTCCCATCCGATGTAAAACGTTTGTGAATCAGCCCCAAAACTGAGTTGTAAGTCTTGGAAAGTTGAAATCTCAGACCTCCTCCTCTGTTAAGAGAAGGTTTTTCTCTCTTAACATACACAGCTTCCTTCACACCTCTCTCAAACCATCTGTGTTCTCGGTCCAAAATTTGCACATTTTCATCCTCAAATGAGTGTCCCTTGTCCGTGAGGTGGAGGTGAACAGCTGAGTTTATAGATATACTTTTTACACTTTTATACTACTATGCAGAAACTACTATGCAAAAACTCAGGACAGTATTACACTTTTATTATTTCATTTTATGCTTATGTTTATTAAATGTTTTAGTGTTTTAGTGTTTAAATGGTTACTGTTGCACCGAGGGACTGAGAGAAATGTAATTTCAATCCTGTGTATGTCAGTACATATTGCAGTTCTGACAATAAAGTTGACTTTGACTTAACGGTTTCTTTTCACAAAGATGGCCTCCTTTACTCCTCTCTCAAACCATCGTTCCTCATCTTCATCCCTGAAAGAGTGACCTTTGACCTGGAGATGAGTGTAGACCACAGAGTCAAACTGAAGTATTTCGGAGGAAAGACAAAACGTTTCTACATTTTTTTTTTTGAATGTCCAGAGGACCAGACTTAACTTTTTTAGATGTACCTGGATTATTGAGCAGCATCAGGAGATGTGGGGAGTGGTGGCACAGTGGGACTGTGATCAGAAAGTCACAGGTTCAACTTCCGGTACCAACATCAAAAAATGTAGGTGGAAAAGGTGGAACACCCACACCTGCCTCCACCCTCATTTGCCCCGCCCTGGGCCCCTGAGCAAGGCCCTTAACCCCCATCATCTGCTCCTTAAACAGGTCTCTGTTGAAAATGAGTTCTTGTGGCTCATTGAGACTACCTGGATAAATAAAGAGTAAATAAATAAAAAATTAAATCTCTGCTAGAAAGGTTGTCTCTATAATGTTGACATGTATGTGAAAAAAAAATCACATGACAAGTTAAACAGTTATAGAACAGATAGATATTTTTCATTCTACATTTATTTCTACAGGTTAGTCTCATTGAGCCACGAGGACTCTTTCACAAGACCGGTTTTATAGACAACAGTAAAAATGCAATTAAAATAAAATGGTGTTATAAAATATATCAAGGTGCCATAAAACATGGTAAAATACTGATATGGATATGTATTGATAACCATGATTCAGTTGATTGATAACAGGACCAGTTCTGCTGGGGTTTTGATGTAAAACATTATTAAAAACTTTATTTTTTAAATGCCTGATGTCAAAATGTCCAGTAATGACATGAACAGTGTGACACGGTGGCACAGTGGTAGAGCTGCCTCTGCGAGCAGCTCCCTAACATGCAAACGTATTATTACACTGATCTTCTTCTTTCGGCTTTTCCCTTTTCAGGGGTTTCCAGTGAGTCCTCCTCCACCTCAATCTGTCCTCTGTCCTCACTCCAACTACCTCCATGTCCTCTCTAACTGCATCCATATATCTCCTCTTTGTCTTTTTCCTGGCAGCTGCATTTCTAACATCCTTCTACCAATATACCCACTGTCCCTCCTCTGGACATGTCCAAACCACTGTCCCTCCTCTGGACATGTCCAAACCACTGTCCCTCCTCTGGACATGTCCAAACCACTGTCCCTCCTCTGGACATGTCCAAACCACTGTCCCTCCTCTGGACATGTCCAAACCACTGTCCCTCCTCTGGACATGTCCAAACCACTGTCCCTCCTCTGGACATGTCCAAACCACTGTCCCTCCTCTGGACATGTCCAAACCACTGTCCCTCCTCTGGACATGTCCAAACCACTGTCCCTCCTCTGGACATGTCCAAACCACTGTCCCTCCTCTGGACATGTCCAAACCACTGTCCCTCCTCTGGACATGTCCAAACCACTGTCCCTCCTCTGGACATGTCCAAACCACTGTCCCTCCTCTGGACATGTCCAAACCACTGTCCCTCCTCTGGACATGTCCAAACCACTGTCCCTCCTCTGGACATGTCCAAACCACTGTCCCTCCTCTGGACATGTCCAAACCACTGTCCCTCCTCTGGACATGTCCAAACCACTGTCCCTCCTCTGGACATGTCCAAACCACTGTCCCTCCTCTGGACATGTCCAAACCACTGTCCCTCCTCTGGACATGTCCAAACCACTGTCCCTCCTCTGGACATGTCCAAACCACTGTCCCTCCTCTGGACATGTCCAAACCACTGTCCCTCCTCTGGACATGTCCAAACCACTGTCCCTCCTCTGGACATGTCCAAACCACTGTCCCTCCTCTGGACATGTCCAAACCACTGTCCCTCCTCTGGACATGTCCAAACCACTGTCCCTCCTCTGGACATGTCCAAACCACTGTCCCTCCTCTGGACATGTCCAAACCACTGTCCCTCCTCTGGACATGTCCAAACCACTGTCCCTCCTCTGGACATGTCCAAACCACTGTCCCTCCTCTGGACATGTCCAAACCACTGTCCCTCCTCTGGACATGTCCAAACCACTGTCCCTCCTCTGGACATGTCCAAACCACTGTCCCTCCTCTGGACATGTCCAAACCACTGTCCCTCCTCTGGACATGTCCAAACCACTGTCCCTCCTCTGGACATGTCCAAACCACTGTCCCTCCTCTGGACATGTCCAAACCACTGTCCCTCCTCTGGACATGTCCAAACCACTGTCCCTCCTCTGGACATGTCCAAACCACTGTCCCTCCTCTGGACATGTCCAAACCACTGTCCCTCCTCTGGACATGTCCAAACCACTGTCCCTCCTCTGGACATGTCCAAACCACTGTCCCTCCTCTGGACATGTCCAAACCACTGTCCCTCCTCTGGACATGTCCAAACCACTGTCCCTCCTCTGGACATGTCCAAACCACTGTCCCTCCTCTGGACATGTCCAAACCACTGTCCCTCCTCTGGACATGTCCAAACCACTGTCCCTCCTCTGGACATGTCCAAACCACTGTCCCTCCTCTGGACATGTCCAAACCACTGTCCCTCCTCTGGACATGTCCAAACCACTGTCCCTCCTCTGGACATGTCCAAACCACTGTCCCTCCTCTGGACATGTCCAAACCACTGTCCCTCCTCTGGACATGTCCAAACCACTGTCCCTCCTCTGGACATGTCCAAACCACTGTCCCTCCTCTGGACATGTCCAAACCATCTCAGTGTGTCCTCTCTAACTTTATCTCCCAGTTGTTCAACATGTGCTGTACCTCTGATGATCTCATTCCTGATCTTATCCATCCTTGTCACTCCTAAGGAGAACCTCAACATCTTCATTTCTGCTACTTCCAGTTCTTTCTCCTGTCTTTTTGTCCATGTCTCTGTCTCCAGACCATACAACATAGCTGGTCTCACCACTGTCTTGTAAACTTGACCTTTGCCGACACCTTTTTGTCACAAATCACTCCTGATTTGTGTATTACACAAATTAGAGTATTACACTTCACAGATGGTAAAGAGAGTAACGGGTGTTATGTTCACATCATAATAACGTGGCTGTGAATAAGCAGACCGTGGCTCCTCCCATTCCTCACCTCCACGCCTTGCTGAGTGGAGACGACCCGCCTCCACCTGAGATCAACATTTTTGACCTCATCGAGTCATCCTGAGGTCAGAGTGATGTCATTTACACCATGACATATTCACCTGTCGTGTAAACACCTTTAATTGTTTTAAAGGGCTTTATAAATAAAGTATTATTATTATAAAGTATTACTGTATTAATAATTGATTAAATTAACTCAGCGAGGCGAGTGTTGACCCTGATTTATGCTCGTTCTCGTGCTTGTAGAGGTCACGAGCCACGAGCTGGACACCAGTCTAGGCCCAGCTTTATTGAGCTATAAATGCTAATAATGCTAAGTAATTAACGTAAATATATCTGGGAACCCGGCATCAGAGTGCAATGTGCATCATTGATCGTACGTTTGTTTAATATTTATTACACAAACGGTAACTCTAAATTGTCCCTAGGTTGTTTTGGCGCCATGTGTCCCTGTGATGGACCGGAGCAGGGCTCATCAACTGGCGGGCGGCCCGGGGGCCAACTCAGGCCCACGGGTGAACTCTGTTTCACCAAATGGGGTGAGTCCACATTTAACTTAACGTGCAAAAAACAACCTTTACTCGCTTCATTATTCAAGAGACGAGCATGAGATTAAATGTCCCAGGGGACAAATGGACACTTTGAAACTGGTTTAGGAGCTAACGTGTCGTGAGTGTTTGGGCCAGTTTGTCTCTTTAATGTTTGAACTAATGGAAGAGGAATGGAAGAGGATGAACTAATGGAAGAGGATGAACTAATGGAAGAGGATGAACTAATGGAAGAGGATGTGATGGATCGAACACGAGCAACATGTCAAATGAAGAAGCTGAAACAGTGTCAAGTGTTGAATGAGGACAGGAGCAGCAGATCATGTTCAAAACATTTAACATTTTAATCAAACAAATCATAAAAAGGGCAAAATGGAGCAGTTTGGATTTAAAAAGCCAACAATGGAGAAACAAACAGTTCAGATCTGAGACAAAACCCTGAGTTCATGACGCTGCTGCACATTACACTCATCATGGCTGTGGGTCCACATCTGTCCACATCTGCTGAGCAGCTAGTAGCCCCCGCCGCCTCCGGAGCCTCCTCTGTAGGGAGCCGCGCTCCTGTACGAGGAGTAATCCGCCTTCATGGCTCCGAAGCTGGACTGCTGCTGTCCGTAGCCCGCACCAAAGTCTCCGTTGCTGTACCCGGCTCCCACCTGGCTCTCGTAGCCGCTGTAGGCTCCTCCGTAGCCTCCTCCGTAGCCGCCGCCGCTTCCTCCGTAGCCTCCGCTGTCTCCTCCATAGTAACCTCCGCCATAGCCTCCTTCGTAGGCTCCTCCGTAGCCGCCTCCGCCGCCTCCTCTCCCGCCGCCGTAGCTCGACGCTCCCCTTCCTCGGCCTCTTCCTCCGCGGTCTCCTCCGGACATCTCCTGCTTGGAGAGCGCCTTCTTCACCTCCATCTTGTTGCCCTCCACCGTGTGGTACTTGTCCAGCACCGCCTTGGTGGCGGAGTCGGTGTCCGTGAAGTGGACGAAGGCGAAGCCTCTCCTGCGGCCCTGGTTGTCCGCCATCACCTCAGACTTCTCCACCACGCCGAACCGAGAGAAGTAGTCGGTCAGGTGCTGCTCCTGGATGTGGTCCTTCACGCCTCCCACGAACACCTTCTTCACGTTGGCCAGGACGTCCGGGTTGTTGGCGTCCTCTCGGGCTATGGCTCGTTTCAGCTCCACGTTGCTGCCGTCGAGCACGTGAGGCTTGGCGGCCATTGCCGAGTCGGCCTCCTCCGGAGAGGAGTAGGTGATGAAGCCGAAGCAGCGGGAGCGGCCGATCTGCTGGTTCATGACCACCACGCAGTCAGTCAGAGTCCCGTACTGCTCGAAGTACGAACGGAGGCCATCGTTGTCGGTTTCCACGTTCAAGCCGCCGACAAACAGTTTACACAGCTTGCTCGACATGTTGTTTCTGGGACAAAGACGTCACGGCAGCGCGAGACCAGAGCTGCGCGAGACGAGCCGTGGAGGGCGGGCCGCTTAGCTGATGACGTAGAGGTCTCTGATTGGTCTATATTGTTGCGCATGCGCTCTAGTGGTCAACGCCGGTTAGTACCTGTTCGATTTTGGCGTACACAGATGCGCATGCGCTCTAGTCAACACCCCTTTCGAATCTTTCATTCAACCTTTATTTAGTCAGGTAAATCTTTTTTTCATTCATTCAACCTTTATTTAGTCAGGTAAATCTTTTGAACCTCAAGGGCTCATTTACGAAAGCGACCTGCTAAAACTAAAGAACAATGAACAGCAGTGGTATAATTTCCTTAAACAATAAACAAACAAACAATAAACAATAGAAAACAAAAGAGAGAAGAAAAAAAAGAAAAAAAAAGAAAATTTTTTTTTTTTTACAAAGTATCAAAAAACTAGCAAAACATTATAAGGTAGACGTATAAAATCAAAGACAGGAATCTCGACCTTTGTCTTGAAATAAAGCACGAGCCGGTGCGTTTCCTGCTGTAGGCCTCAAACTCCTGAATTTAGAAATTAAATTAAAGCAAGGTCAACCAACAGCTAGACGTCTTTAATCATCTACCTTATGTTTTTGATACTTTAATATTTTGTTTTAATTTGTAAAAAAAAAAAAAATGTGTATTTCTTATGTTTGTTGTCATCATTCTTTAGTTTGTAAAAGGGTCTCTTGTAAATGAGTCATCGAGGCTCAATGAGATTCCATCCATCCATCCATTTTCTTCCGCTTATACGGGGTCGGGTCGCGGGGGTAGCAGCCTAAGTAGGGAGGCCCAGACTTCCCTCTCCCCAGCCACTTGGAGCAGCTCCTCTGGGGGAATCCCAAGGCGTTCCCAGGCCAGCCGAGAAACATAGTCCCTCCAGCGTGTCCTGGGTCTTCCTCTGGGTCTCCTCCCGGTGGGACATGCCCGGAACACCTCACCAGGGAGGCGTCCAGGAGGCATCCTAACCAGATGCCCGAGCCACCTCAACTGGCTCCTCTCGATGTGGAGAAGCAGCGGCTCTACTCCGAGTCCCTCCCGGATGACTGAGCTTCTCACCCTATCTCTAAGGGAGAGTCCAGACACCCTGCGGAGAAAACTCATTTCAGCCGCTTGTATCCGAGATCTTGTTCTTTCGGTCATAACCCAAAGCTCATGACCATAGATGAGGGTGGGAACGTAGATCGATCGGTAAATTGAGAGCTTTGCCTTTTGACTCAGCTCTCTCTTCACCACGACAGACCGGTACAGCGCCCGCTTCACTGCGGACGCTGCACCTATCCGCCTATCGATCTCACGCTCCAGTTTTCCCTCATTCGTGAACAAGATCCCGAGATACTTAAACTCCTCCACTTGGGGCAGGACCTCCTCCCCGACCCGGAGAGGGCATGCTACCCTTTTCCGGCTCAATGAGATTAACCTGCATAAATAAAGGTTGAATGAATTTAGTTTCTCAGCCATTTAAAACACGAGCTAGTGATCCTGAAAGCGATCTTTACTTGCACTTCGATATAAATTCTGACTTCAGTTAAATAGCGCAACTTTTTTTGACTGTTCAAAACCAGACTGAAGACCCACTTGTTTAAAAAAGCTTTTAGTCTGTAGGTTTTATTACTTTTGGTATTTTAGTATTTTTATTACCACTGCCTCCTTTTATTGCTGTTTTTATTTTCACTGATATACAGTATTGTACCCGTTTTTATCTTTTCTATCCTGTTAAAGGTTCAGTATGTAATTTCTGGAACACGCTGGAACTTAGGAAAATTTTGAACAGACACATTTCTGGTCCCTCCCCCTCAGAGCCATATATGGCTCTGTTACCCCTTGCTCTGCTGAAATTCAAATTCAAGCTCTGTTTTTATTGGCTGGTTACAAACTCTGTTTTTATTGGCTGGTTACAAACTCTGTTTTTATTGGCTGGTTAACGGCGGGTCACTGTGGCTTTTTAGAAATGCTTTTAGAGAAGCAAGGGGACAATAGTTTTTTTCAGAGATTACTTGTCTAAAATCAGTGTCAGGAGGTAGTGACAGAGTGAAGAAATATGTTAAAATATATTGTTAGAAAAGTTACATACAGCTCCTTTAAGCACCTTGGTCAATGCATTGTAGGAAGGTGCTATACAAATAAAGAGTATAATTATATTATTAACTTTCAGCAATTAAGTTTCCCCCTCACAATCATCTAACATGCTTTGCCTCAGGCCGCCCGGTTCAACAAGTCAGTAAATTTACACCAAAGGTGCTAAAACGTCACTATCCCACTGACTAATGGATTCAAACAGTTCAAGTTCAATAATCCAGGTACCAAATACAATAATTCAACAGACACGTTTGTTTTTAGCATTTCACACTTTATAATGTAGCGTTTTGAGGAATCAGATGAGGTGGCTCGGACGCCTCCCTGGTGAGGTGGTTCTCTAATCCTCCAGCCACATTAGGGATGACAATGTTTTTTTGTCTGTTCTTTTTCTGGATTTTCAATTCAAACTCAGCAGGACTCTCAGAGAGGCTGAGCTGAACATTTCTTAAATGCACATGATCAAATCAGCTGAATTTAAAAAAGTTTTGCTATGTCAGTGCTGTGAAGTGCACGCGCGAGTAGAAACCCGCATCTCTTTAAAATGTAACGCCTAACACAATTTGTTTGCTGACATTATAGTAAAGATGTGTCTCAGCTGAACTTTTCTTAATAAATGCACTTTAACGGTTAAAATATGGCTAAATGAAGCTGACGAAATAAAACGGCTTTTATTACTACACGCTCACCCGCCCATAATGACACAAACACCTATTTATTTTTATTAAAACCCGTTGAATTCTTCATCCTCTGTGTCGCTGGTGAAGAGTTCTGCCAACTCCTGAGGTAACAGTAGTTGATGCAGCTCAGAGCACTGCCTCCTCTTCCTCCTCCACGTCCAGCAAACATCCCTTCCAGAACCCCGACTGGATGGATTCTTTAGTGACGGTCCACGCTTTATCCATCCATCCGAGGACCTGCTGGAACGTCGCGTGGCACATCCATCCTGTAGCCGTGAAGCTGTTGCTCTCCGTCCACCATCCTCTCCTCCCAAAGGCGGTGCAGAGCTGCTTTGAAGCTTGGTCAAGCCTCCCAGGATGATGCAGGAATGGAGTTAAACACTTTTAATTTTATCTTTAAATTGCAGCATGATTTCCACGCACATGCTGTCCATCCAGCAGGACTTTTTTTTGCTCTAAAATATCTGTACACACTCATACACCGGTAGTCAAAAAATTATCATTTTCTACATCCGCCCCTTATAATCTGTGTTTTGCTATTTTGACATCCGTTTTAGCTTGTAAAAAAAGAACAATCTGCATTTATCTCTTAGGTTTGTCTATTGTTGATTGTTCAATGAAAATCTACTGTTACTGTTGTCATCATTCTTTAGTTTGTAGACAAGTCTCTCTTGTAAATGAGTCCTCGAGGCTCAATGAGATTAACCTGACTAAATAAAGGTTGGATTAATTTAAAAAAGCCTAGATACAGTAGGTGTGTGTAGATCTGATCTCAGCCTTTAAAACCTGATCCCCTCTCTCTGCTCTTATTCCCTACACTGGAGGTCAACAACTGCACCATATTTGTTGAGAATGTATAAATCTATACCAAACTTATTTGTGGCCCACAGCAGCAAACACTCTACACACACCCGTCTGCTCACCACACTCATGTTCAGGCTGCTGTTCATTACAGTACATTATCATAGATCTTGGATCCTTGTTGCTTTTTATACTTTATATTTTTGCAATTTTTGTAGTGTAACTGGGACCTAGTGTACACCATTTTGTTCCACCTCATGTACCATGTGATGGAAATATAATACCGTAATCATTTTATTTAAAAGGAATGACTGTAAAGAACCTTGAACCGGAAAGAACAATGTTTAAAGTCTTGAATGTTTTTTATACAAAAGTTTATTTAAAAAAATTATAAAAGTTTATTTTAAAAATTATAAAAGTTTATTTTAAAAATTATAAAAGTTTATTTTGCACTCGTAAGTCTTGTGGAAACGTCAGAAATCTCCACGCACAGAAATACCTGAAAAAGAAGAACACATGTACATAAAACTAGAGTACCGGTAGAGATCAACAAAGTAAAGCTTAAATCCGTTTCAAGAAGACTAAACTTAAAATGAGTCAACATGTAGACGGCAGGTCATCGTGTCATAGTGCTTCCTGATTATTAGCCAATGAGAATCTACTTCCTGTTCCTTAGAGGCGTCAACAGGTTTGAACGATCATCAAGAGAAGAATGAAGGTCAGTGTTGAACCTCTCTTCAGTGGCTGGACTCACGACTTCACCTGACGAGTAGAAGGCCCCGGTCCCACCAGCATGGACACCCCCCATCCCGGGTGATGTCATCCTGCCCAGGTTACCGTAGCAACCTGGAGAAAATGGAGGAGAGAGACTGATGAGCACATGAAGACACATCTGTTTTAGGAGACACCAACTTACTTGTTCCATAATTTCACTCAATTGCAGAACAAGACGTGCGTCCCCCTCTTCCCCCCACTTCTGTCCAGATTAAGTTAAAACCCATCCCCCACATGAACATTTAAGTTTAGCTAGATAAAATGGCGTATCATCTGTATTAAGGTTAAATATGGGCACACGTGTGTACCATCTTATATATATATTCCATACATAGTTGACCCAACACAGAGTGAAGACTTGATTTACATACCTAGGTTGCTGGATGTGGATATCCTAAAGAGATATTTCAGAGTCCTAACCGACCCCAGGTAATCAACAGGGTCCTGATGTAGCCTACAAACAAACTGCTACGGCTATTTTGGTTGGAATAGCCTACTGGAATACAAGTAACACCTAAATATAGGAATAATCAAAGATAATTATCACACCCCTCATGTCCACATGTCGTAATGAAAAGGTAAAATGAGTCGGTTAGCAACAGCTCACACCATGAAGTAAAGTGTCACCCTACAAAGCCTACATGCTTTGGCTGTGGGCAGACTGCTTTCACCCACCTGAAGGTAACAAAGGAATTATCTGGAAATGGAGCCATGTACACTAATCAACCTGTGGATAAACTGGAGGAAGCCTGGTTAAATAATAAGATAACTAAGCTAAGTGGTAGAAGGTTTTATTTAAAATGAACATACATAAGCATACCAAAGTGTTTCAACATTAGGTTTTGTTCTCCAGACATGAAACAATACAATATACATTTGATAATGCAATAGGTAATGGGAATTTAACAATATTTAGACTGACTAGCACTAATACTACTATCCGAGAGGACTCTGGTACAGACTGGGAACTAAAATCCTGCAGATCCACGCTGGGCCTGGAAAATTATACAAAACAATAACCAGAATGACACTAAACATGCATTCTTATTCTTGTACATTGAAAAAAGAAATTACTCAAAACAAAAAAATCCAATTGCTAAAAATTCAGATGGTAAAATAGGAACTTTGACCCAATAAACTACGTTTGGAAAACAAAGTGAAGCAAATAAAAAAAGGCCTCCCCGCTAATGGCGCCCTGCTGGTTCATTGTGTCCTAGAGGAAACCACGTGTTGTACAGGTGTTCAGGAAGTGGCCCTCCTACCTGTTTGGGTATCGGAGGTCTTTGGGGCTGACGGAGTGGGTCTCGGTCTCAGAGTTTTGGGGCCAGATCGTGGCAGGGGGTGACTTGTTGCGGGGTGGATGGAGGTTTAGTAGCCGCCGCCGTAGCCCCCCCGGGGGTAGCCGCCACCGCCGCCTCGTGTGTAGGGGGCCGCGCTCCTCTGGCCTCCGAACGGCCCCTTCATGGGCCCGTACCCGGACGACTGCTGGCCGTACCCGCTGCCAAAGTCGCTGTAGCCGTTACCACCTCCGTAGCCGCTGGCCTGCTCACCGTAGCCACCCCCGTACGGTCCTCCGTACCCTCCGTAGCCGCCGCCGCCACCGTAGCCTCCTCCTCCATTTCCGTAGCCGCCGTAGCTGCCGCCATAATCTCTGCCGCCGTAGCCATTTTGATTTCCCCTCATGCCCGGGCCGCCGCGGCCCCGGCCTCGAGGCGCCATGCCGGGTCTGCCGGAGGCCTGCATCTCCTGCTTCGTCAGGGCTTTCTTCACCTCCACCTTGTGTCCGTTCACCGTGTGGAACTTCACCACCACGGCCTTGTCGGCCGCGTCGTGGTCGCTGAAGTAGACGAAGCCGAAGCCGCGCTTCTTGCCGGTCTCCTTCTCAGAGATCACCTCGGACTTCTCCACGGGGCCGTACTGGGAGAAGTAATCGGTCAAATGCTCCTCTTCGATGTCGTCCTTTAGCCCCCCGACGAAGATCTTCTTCACTTTGGCGAGGGCCTCGGGTTTGTTGGCGTCTTCCCGCGCCACTGCTCGCTTCACCTCGACCGAATTTCCGTCGACGGTGTGCGGCCTGGCCGCCATGGCGGCGTCGGCCTCCTCCGGGGAGGAGTAGGTGACAAAGCCGAAGCAGCGGGAACGCTGCAGCTGTTTGTTCACCACCACCACGCAGTCGGTCAGACTCCCGTACTGCTCGAAGTGTTTGCGCAGGCCATCGTCGTCGGTGTCTACGTTGAGGCCGCCGACAAAAAGCTTACAAAGCTGGTCGCTCATTTTCTCTGCTGCTCCACGAGACGAAGTGAACAAAGACTGGATCTTAAGATGGCGGCCGAAGAGCTGCGCAGCTGCTTTTATAGGAGCTGTGACGTCAGCGCTCCCACTTCCGCCTTGTGAACGTTTGAGCGCCATGTGGCGTGAAGAGTAAAAAAAAAGGACAAAAGACAAAATGTTCGAGTCGTAGATGAAGGTTTTTATCTATTTGAATTCACGTTAGTTTGTAACATCAAACATGAACTCTAACGAAACAATGTTTAGAAGGTGGCATCAACTTTTAGTGACTACAGAATTCTGAGGTGCGTCAAAAAAACAATTGTACGCATCTTCTATGATTGTCTTGTCATCACGCTTTGTTGAAACCAGGTCTCTTGTAAATGAGTCCCCGAGGCTCAGTGGGATTAACCTGTAGAAATAAAGACTGAATGAAAAATCACCTGTACAGACCCAAAACTTGTTTCTACATTTTTTTTTGCTGTTTTGTTTTTTGAATGTCCATGGACCAGACAGCTTATTGAGCATGCATCAGGGTGTTTCTTGACCTCAGGTCATCTGAAGGTTAAAGACAACATCAGAAACTGTTAATCTCATCAGTTTATAGGGACGTTTCATTCAACAGAGGCTGACACTCCCGGTCTCTTGTAAATGAGTCATCGAGGCTCAATGAGATTAACCTGCCTGAATAAAGGTTGAATGAATGACTGTTGAGGAAGCAACCCTCATTCTACCAACTATACACGACTATATTCTAATTATTCTACCAACACAATCATGAGTTTGTCTTTACTTTTGCTCATGGACAGATCAACCTGGTGGTGTGCATGTTGCAATGTTCCTGCTTCATGATCCAGATGACCACATCAGACGAAGTCGTGGTTTCAGACGACTCGTCTGCAGAACTGCTGTCACATCAGGTGCTCGTGTCGTTTTCGTGGGTACAAGCGCAGCATGAATGTAATTGTTCCTGTTCTTTTCTTAAGGAAATAATTGTGAAACCTAAGCAATGTTAGACTGAGTAAAACCAAAGATACATTTCCTGCTGTTTGACCCAAAAGACAATGTTTTTTCATTTACCCTTTATTTATCCAGGTACTCATTGAGCCACGAGAACTCATTTTCAGGAGAGACCTGTTTAAGGAGTAGATGGTGGGGGTTAAGGGCCTTGCTCAGGGGCCCAGGGTGGGGCGCATGAGGGTGGAGGCAGGTGTGGGTGTTTCACCTTTTCCACCCACATTTTTTTACCGGGGCTTGAACCGGCGATCTTCCGATCACAGGCCCACCGTCTCCCACCTCTGCACCACCACTCCCCCTATTTGAGAACTTGTATGAAAAGTATCCTGAAAGAAAATGCTCCTACAAGCGCCCTGCAGATGTTGGATGTTGTCTATCATGGTGCACTAAGATTCATAACTGGTTGTGATTATCGTACCCACCACTGCACCCTGTATTCACTGGTTAACTGGACATCATTAACTTCACACAGACTCTTCCACTGGTACATTTTCATCTTTAAATCACTTCTTGGTCTGCTGCCCTCATACATCTCCTCCTACATGTCTTTGTGTGAGTGCAGCTACAGTGTGCGCTCTCAGGACATGATTACCTGCAGTGTTCCGTCAGTGAGGACTGAACTTGGAAAAAGGGCCTTCTCCTACTCTGCTCCTGCTTCATGGAATATCTTACAAAAAGATCTGAAGCTCTCGACCTTGACTTCTCTAAATGGTTTTCAGAATCTGTTGGAATCCTGGCAAAAACCAATGCAGATTTGTTCCTGTCTTTGATTTTATACGTCTACCTTATAATGTTTTGCTAGTTTTTTGATACTTTGTTAAAAAAAGAAAAAAAACTTCTTTTGTTTTTTTCTCTCTTTTTGTTTTCTATTGTTTATTGTTTGTTTGTTTATTGTTTAAGGAAATTCTACCACTGCTGTTCATTGTTCTTTAGTTTTAGCAGGTCGCTTTCGTAAATGAGCCCTTGAGGTTCAAAAGATTTACCTGACTAAATAAAGGTTGAATGAATGAATGAATCCTGATGTCCTCAATCCAGGTAGAAAAATCTAAAAAAAAGTCAAGTCTGGTCCTCTGGACATTCAAAAAACAAAACAAACAAAAAAATGTAGAAACGTTTCGTCTTTCGTCCGAAAGACTTCCTCAGTCTGAGCTGCTGTATTCAGCTCAGTCTTATAAATAGCACCCTCTCACAGTGGATCAACCAGTTTGCTGATGACAGCTGAAACCAGCTGCTCACATGATCAAGGAGGACCATCAGCCTAACGATGGATCATTAGCACCCTGATGGTTGTTTGCTATTCACAGAGGGCTGAGTGATACTAGCAATAACAGCATTGTAAGAGGGGGACAGTTGAACCCGGAGGCCTCCACCCCTGTTTAATGATGGACGGTTTCTTTTCACAAAGATGGCCTCCTTTACTCCTCTCTCAAACCATTGTTCCTCTCTATCAAGGATGTGAACATCTTCATCCCTGAAAGAGTGACCGCTGGCCTGGAGATGAGTGTAGACCACAGAGTCCTGACCTGATGATGTNCTTGGGACCCGAAGGACGGTGCGCCCCGGCCACTACACACCTTGGGGTGTCTATGAGTGCACATCTAATTCTCCAGCTCCCCAAGCGCTGACTACGGCTGCTCGCTGCACCACCTGGTGGTGGTTGGGTTAAAGGCAGAAGACCAATTTCGTCTGTCAAGTATGGGAAACATACACAGATGACAAATGTGACAAATTATTATTATTATTATTATTGATCTTCTGTGCTGGTCCATCCTTTTGGCCAGTGGCTGTTTAGTTCCCCCGAAGTAAGACTGATCACTGGATTAAAAGTACTGTATTACTGGTACTAATGGTCAAACCATGAATTTCTTCATAAATAAATGACTACAAACAGCTTGTTTAACTGAAAACTATGCAGTCTGGTTTAACCTCAACATTGTTCCGGTTTACAAAGGAAGTGTATCATTTCTCTTCTAGAAACTCCAATGACAAGTGACGACGATCAACTCGTTACTGAACGCATCCGAAGTCTTAAGCAACCCAAAGTAGGCTGGTCTCAGTAAAAACGGAGCTAAACTCACCAACCTTCTCCAAACACATAAGAAGCAGAGCTAAAGGAAGATAATGTGAGCAAATAAAATAGAAAAAGAGTTGGTCTAAGTAACACATGCTTTGTATTTTATAAGATAAAATTAAAACCCTTTGTAAAAGGAAACAAACTCCAAAGTAACTTTTAAGAAGTATTTTATTATTTGTAGTAGTAAAATTGAACATCTAACTAGCAGTTCCCCCAGTCTTTTTGTCTACAGGTAATAATCCGTTTGAGACCAGTTTGAGACCATGAAACGTTGATGGTCCATGTGCTTGAATGTTTCAGACCAAACAACTTCTAGCCACTAAGAAAATACAGTCTGAAAGAAGAGCCCTGTTTCAGTGAGGGTGAACACGTCGTCTAGCAGGATGGAGTGGTGGTTGAAGGGTCTCTCAGGAGGAGGCGCCTGGATCACAGCTTCACTGGTGGCTCTGAGCAGACCTGGGCTCAGAAGATGGACAGCTGAGATCACATGATGTAGACCTTCTCTGCCTGAGAGAAGTTGAAGACTTCTTTGGTCCTGGGACACACAACTTTGTCATCTTGGCGGATGGAGAGAAGGGACTGGGGGAAAAAAAGAAGAACAAACATTACAATTTTGGGTGTCCTGATGTCAAACGTCCCTCTAATGAAAGCGTGCGTGTCGCTGAGTCCTCACGTTGTAGCCGTAGACGTATCCGTTGGGCAGCATCATGGGAGGATTGTTCTCGTTCATCACCTCCCCAGAGATCTTACACACTAGTCTAGAGTTGGCACAGTGGGCCATAGGCAGCGGCTGGGCCAGTTTGTTCAGAGATTTACTGCACACCGGGCAGTCCGGGTTTTTAGAGCTACCATCATCTTTGTAGCATTGACTGACAGAAGGTTGAGGATGTGTTTTCTGTATGAAGGCAGAAGAGAAGCTGAGCACATCCTGCACTAAGAGCGTTTACCAAGTTCCTTGAGTGGCAGTAAAGGATACGGTGTCTTGATGGCAGACAGACCGGCCTGCAGGGTGATGGTGAACACAGAGTTGTTGCCCAGCTGGTGCAGTCTGTAGTTGTCATATCGGAACTGCTGGATCAGCATCTTCCAGCGAGCTGGGTCCAAAAGATCCTGAGGAGACGAGACTTGTACAGTTACCTTAATTAGTCTGATTGACTTAGACATCCGGTTTGTATACACATTTATACATACACATATATATATATAAAGTACATACATATACATACTGTCGAGGAGAGTGAGTTTATTGTGGATTCAAAACCAACAAAAATTAATCAGTACAGGAAAGCTTATGGAAAGTGGTGCAAAAATATATTAATAACAGTTGTCGAGGTAGAAACATGTCTGGTCTTGTCTAGGACTTGTCCGGACTTGTCTATTATGCAACTTCAGTTATCTCATCTGTTCAGAAAGGAAGCACAGAGTGCTGCAGAAATGCTCCACTCAGAAACACACACACACACACACACTCACACACACACTCACCCAGACGCACGCTCACACAGACAGGCAGAGCACAGGAGGAGAACGGCAAAGGGGAGCAGAAAAGAATAAGTGTTTTAAACATTGGAAAAGTCTATAAAGTCTGAATAAAAGAAATTGTAGTTATAAAGCTAAGATAAATAAGAGAAGTTTGACTATGTCTTAAGGTTTACCGAAGAACAGGTTGTGAAAGAAGTCAGGCAGAAAGCCACAATGAGTCACCATGAGTAAACACACACGAACATTTTGAGCTGAACTGCAGCAGAGAGCAGAAAGGAGAAATGACTGCAAAGACTTGTTCTAACTTTAATATGTTTTTATCTAAACTTGGTTTAACCTTAATTGATTTTAATATTAACATGTTTTAATCAGTATAATCATGAGATATGATTTTTACCAATAATCATGGTAGATGTGTTTAACTAATATAATCAAGTGAGATGTGTTTTACTTAATATAATCAAGTGAGAAATGGTTTTAACCAATATAATCATTTAATGTGATGTTGTTATGATAGAGAGTTAATCATTTTATGATAGCAATTGTAATGATGTGTTACTATGTTTCAAAGATGGTTTTGTGACAAAAGTGGTCTATTGCAAAACACACATGTTGGGAAGTATAACTTGCAAACACTTTACTGGAAAAAGTGATGTAACTAACTGACCAGAGTTGTGTCAACCTCCGCCCTGGTGAATCATCCAGCCTCGAGCACAAAGAGCAAATTCATTACCTAATAAGGGATCATGTAGCTTCAAGCAGAGATTGCAAGAATAGAACAGAACTGCAGCTCTGCCCAAGCAAGCAAACCTAGCCAATCACAGACTAGCTATCCCCCTCCTCCCAGGGAGGAGGCGGGACTAAGATTTCTATTTAACCACCCTGTTGCGACAGGACGAGGCAGTCCAGCTGTCAGGCTGTCCGAAGTTGTCATGATGCGGTCGAGGAACTGTACATCAGACATCGAGTAACTGGAGCTGACCTGCTCCACTGAAGACCCAAGGCGTGGTTCAGATCGACTCCGTGCTGACAGGAGGAAGCAAGCGTCCTGGGGAGAGACTTCTTTTCTTTCATTTTTAAGCTTTGAGGAAAGACTGGACAGTTTTTACCCAGACAGCCAGGACGAAGCAAAACTTGTTTCTTCAGATCAGACCAGCAGGGAGTCAGAGGTGAGTCTCAGTCCTCAGGGACTGAAGGCGACTGCTTCAGGTATTCCCTCTCGGTCCCCGAGGGACTTTGAGGAAGGAAAAGGGTATGCCTGTAAGACACCTTACTGAATCCTGGCTTCAGCTAGATTTAAATCGAATTAAATTAAATGCGGATAGAGCGGAAGCAATTAGACAATTCAATTATCTCAGAAACTTAATTGCTCGAGGTTGCTTGATAATACAGAGGGCCCTGGAGGGATACATTCACTGGGTAAGATTTTAAGTAAAACTCTAAACCCTGATCCTTAAGGTCAGGAGAGACGTGTGTTTGCAGAAGACCACTCTAACTCTGATTCTTAAAATCAGATGAGATGGAAATGAGTGAGTGTACTCTAAACTCTAGCTCATAAAGCTGGATGAGGAATTTTCTTATGATTAAGCACTCTAATTCTGGTCCATAAGACTGGATGGGTATTGGAAGTGTTAACTGTGTGACATCAATGAGACGACCCTCCGAGCCTCTCCAGCCTGGACTCCAGAAAAGTACCTCCTCAAAGACTCTATGCAGATCGAGCAACTTAACATCAGGTCTGAGGATTGTTTGGTGAATTAATAATTTTACTTTACTTATAATCATAATAATTAATTGTACTGTTATGCTGTAAACGCTGATCCTTCCCTGCAAAATAATTGATTAAAATAAACAAAACGTAAAATTCTTGACTTTTATTCATCATCCACTTGTCCATGGAAATGTAAGTTTGGTTCACAAAGATAACATCAAATATTGGGAGGTTTTGAAAGGTTGAGCATTAGCACAAGATGTTATATTAAAACAATACCCCAGGATCCGATCTCCTGGATCCTAAAATTAACTGGATCAGTAACAATAGCGAGCTTAAACACGGGAGAAGCCTCCGTTAACATGAGTTGCCTTGTACTAAACCCTCCGGTCCCCAGCTGCTGAGGTGGAGGGAGGGGCAAGGTGAAAAAGGGGTGTGGCTTATGGAAGCTAGGAGGTGAATAGTCCAGATGAATTCTCCCATCGACAGCCTTCAGTCGGAAGCTGTCCCACGTAGTTCAAGGTAATACCCAAACTCCGGGACCGGTTCAATAGACCCTGTTAGCAGGTAGGCTGCAGTGAGGGCGTGTCACGCACCTTGTGATTACCTCGCTGATTATTCAGATAAGCAAACATGGCGACCACGAAGGGACCCTCTTTATGAATAAAGACTCCCAAGAGACAAGGCGTGCGTCAAAGGACTGACAAGCGCCAGAAAAAACGACTCCTCTTAGAGTAGAGAAGTTGTAGTCGGCTGGTCTAAGCTATCAGCTAAGTGCCCCTTAATTCCACAGCAGTGGGCGGGGTAAAAAGGGCTTACTAAGAATCTGCTGACCACAGATCCGGAGTAAGATTAGCAGCAGGTCGGTTTTCATCCCAGGTACAGGGACATAAAGTCAGTCGGCTTTGAAAACGGACAAACTCGAGACGACAAAAACGAAAAATGGCTGCAGAAGCGGCACCAACAGGACTGGTGGTCCAGTCCACAGAAAACGATCCAACTGGACCAAAACCCGCACCAGCGGCAACGACAAAGACTGAGGATCCGCCCAAAATGGACGATCCGAACCGACAAGAACCGGACACAGCAGGTGAGCCAAAGAATGAGATTCCGATAGAAATAATTCCGTACGGCCAGGGGTTCCCTACTTGGCATTCCGACCTTCAAACAAGGTACAGAAGAAGTCATATAAAAGTAAACGATAAGGAATTAGAGACCTACCTGGCTAAGGAAATAGCAGAAAATAATATCTTCTGTAGTCCTGGGTTGGTAGAAGGCCGTCAGATAATGGTAATAAAAGACCCAGGCTTTATGACACGTACAGCTGGCCCCAGAACATGGCTAAAATGGTGGGCACAGCAGCTTGAGGCCCCTTATGGCCTAAACATAATAATGTTACACAGTCCCTCGGCCGAGTATGACCCTCTCGTAAAGAGGGCGGCTAAGACATCGGGGATAGCACATTCTAGCGCAACTCCTGATGCAAAAGCAATCAAAACACTTCCCCAGTATGAGGAGGAATTGACTAAAATGAAAGCATACAAAGTGAAAAGGAAACAGACACCTAAGATGGAACCTGGAAATGACTCTGTAACAGGATCTCCTGAAACTACGGACGATGAACGTGGGGGGGGAGGAACAGATCCAACAGCTCCCCCGCCAGGTGAAGGAACATCAGGAGAGATGAGGTTCGTAATTCTCCCATACGGCCATGGTTTTGAGTCCTGGCACCCAGAAGTTCAGAGGGTAGTTAGGGAGAACAGCGCGGATATAGAGGAAAAAACCCTAAAACAAGGTCTGGTGCATTATATAAAACATAAAAGAGAATACTATGGTTTGCCAGGAACAGACAACAGTCAACTGATAATAGTAAAAGACTCGGCAGAAATAACAAGCAAGTGCGAGATTAGAGCATGGCTACGATGGGTGATGAATCAGATTGAGGAGAGTAGGCGCGGAAATGTGACCTCTATCCTCAGTCCTTCAACTGAGTATGACCCCCTAATAAAAAGGGTTGCCAAAGAAACCGGGTTGGGTGTATACTTAATAGACCCAAACGTTAAAGCAACCCCAATGAGTAAAACGTATAGGGAAGAAATACATAAGTTGAGACAATACCGGCAAAAAAGTTACGGAGCAACAGGTAACCCGGAGCATGGATCAGACTCTGAAATAAACACTCCGGAAGAGTCAGGTAAAGAACCTGAGCCAGAAAAGAAGCCCGTTGCTCCTAGGAGAACAAGGGCCACAAGAAAAGAAATAGAACCAGGTCTCTCAGTCCTCTTGTATGGCCGAGGGTATGAAACCTGGGACCCATCCATGCAAGAAACGCTCAAACGAAACAACCCGAAACTAGGTGAGAAAACCTTGCTGAAGGACCTGCACGAACAAATAGGAGAGCTGGGGGAGTTTAACTGCACCCACATGGGGCATTTAAGCCAAATGGTAGTATGGGCACACCCAACGGAAGTAAAGACAAAAGCCGAAGTTCTAACTTGGTTGGAGTGGTGGACACAAGTGATTGGGGAAACCACTACAGGAGAGGTGTTAGACTTATACAGCCCATCAGAAGAGTACGACCCCCTAGTGAAAATGGTAGCCAACGAAATGGGTGTGGGCTGGGTCACTAGCGCTGAGGACAGGACGGTAAAAGCGACCTATAGATTTAAAGAATACACTAAAGAACTGAATAAACTTAGGCAGTACAAGCAAATGATAGCAGATCGGAAAAAAGCAATACCAAAAGGGCGAGGCAGCAGTGGACTGGGCTGCGCAGCCATAAAACCAGCCTCAAACCAGGGTCCCAGTTCATGGGGTTCCAAAGGGAACTTAAGAACTTACAGAGAAAACCGTACTTATGGTACTGACCCAGAATCAAGTGAAACGGACAATGAAGGGGACCCCAGGTCTCCTGCCACCAGCCCCGAAAGAAAGAGGAAAGGAAGGAAAGACAACGGAGATTCAAATCCCGGTGAGTCAGATGACAATACCAGTAAGGGATTCAAAATTATGACCCGAGCCCTGGCAAAACAGTTAGCCGAATTCTTGAACGTAAACCCCGTAGAAAAAACGGAGATACATAACCCAAAAGGGCAGTTAAAACCCCAACAGGAAACTAAACCACCCCTAGTAGGTTCCTTACGACCCTCGGGAGAAATTCCTAAGAAAAGTATTGCTAAGATAAAACATCATGACCAAGACTTTGAACTCCCTCAGGGATCAGGCAGTACGGGGCAAACTTTCAAAGGACTCCTTGAAGGAGTACCAGAACCAGCCCCAAGAGCAAAACCAAGGACTGGATCTCCTCGCAAGCAACCCATAGAGACAATCCAATTCTCAAAACCCCTCGGTCCATTACCCGACGAAGCTCGGGTCTTAAAACTTCAAAATGGGATCAAGGTATGTAGTTTGGTAGGAAGCGCCTTCACAATGGAGGGCGATGGGCTGCTGGTATTCACCAAAAATAACTGTAAAATCCATAACAAAACTTTCAGAAAGGTCCTGAACACTGCAGCTGGACCCCAATATGAAAATGAAGTAAGAGAGTTGATGGCACAAACACGAGAATCAGAGTCAAAAGTGTGCCTAACGAGCGGAGGGAATCTCTTGTATAATACTATAATACATGTCCCAATTAGAAGCTACAAAAAAGCAGATAGTAACGAGGGGTATATGAGAGAAATGATAAAGGCCCTCGAGCAAGGGATGGCCCAAGCGCTCGCGAAAAACTTCAGACGAGTAGTAACGACAACCGAAGGGTTACGATCTGAAAACCTCCAGTGGGAAATAGCCGAACGAGTTGCTGTTCATACAATGACTTACTTGGCAAGCAGTATGCCAAGCGCTACCTTGCTAAAAGAAATAGTCATAGTGACCCCACCCCACCTGGAGGAAGAACGAAAGAAACGGTTGTTGGCCGAAATGTCCCCGCCAGGGAAACAATCCGTCAACAAACAACCCAAGAACACTGAAATAAATGATGGAGAGATGCCAGGTACCTCAGGGGACACAGGACAAAAGAAATCCACCGCGAAAGACACCCACCAAAGGTTAACACTGATTGAGACCACCCCCATAGGGAAAGAGTTGAGCGGCTCTAAATCCAGAATCAGGAGGAGTGGAGCAGATACTCCAGAAGGACGAACTGGACATCAGGTAGTCACCGCAATACAAGCCTTAAATGCAGGAAACGCAGAGATCGGGGATAAACACCCGCAAGAAGGATTAGGTCAAGAATTTGATGAAGACCTAAGTTTAATAAACTATGAAAGTGACGATAGTGTTAGCCTGAGCTCAATGGAGCAGAATCATCTACCAAAAAAGTCCTTGAGGTTTGGACTAAAGAAGGGGCAAAAGAAACCAGTGCCACTAATAGATCCACAGCAAGCATCAGAAAGAATAGCCAGGGACCCAACATGGGGTCTCATACAGACAAAGCAGGGACGTAGTACATATGTTCCTGAGGCCGGCCAAAGCCACCGTGATATTCCAACAGAGTGGGCCGATAAATTAGATGAGATGGTGGGATTGACAGTAAAAGCCACCTTGGGAGAATGGGCTAACATTTTGATGATGCCCATGTTCCCCACATTGGCCGCTCACCAAGACCTAACCGAAAATTTTAGAACCGCTTACGTGTCAATAGCGCACGATGTGATGCTGAGAAGAATGAGAAAGACTGCATACAAATATGCCAAAGAAACAAATGAGAAAATGAGGGATGAGATATCAGAAAGTGATGAAGAAGCATCTGGTCAGGGAGAAACTAGTCAGGAATACCACGAACCTCAGTTAGACCAAAAATCTAAGAGGGCTGAACAAAACCGAACCATCAGCTCAGAAGCTGATAGTTATCGTGAGTACAAAATGCTGAAAAACCTAGTAAGGGAAAAAAGATCTGATGAAAAACCCGAAGAATACATAAAAGATGTATGGCCTATGGTAATTAGTTCCACGGAGTGTGACGCAGCCAGAAAGCTGTGGCTGGGTAATGTCACTGCAAACCCAGTGGGCAAAGAGGAGACAGCTCAAGATCATTTTGAGAGATTGGTACTTGAGGACATGGACGACGAGGATGCTCAAATTCAACGGGCAAAAGTACGCATGGATCAAGGCCAACACCTCACATCAGTCTGGTATTCACTAAAACAAAATGTCCCACCAAAAAGGTATGTTAAAGCCTTAAGAGTAGTAACAAAGGGTAGGAAAGGTGAAGTGAAATTCATTTCAATGCCCAATGATACTTTAGTCCCCCAGATCGATCAGGCAGTGAAAGCTTATGATCTAGAACAACAGTACTGGGAGGAAAAAAGGAAAAATGAGACAAAACAGAGCTCAAAACAGCCAAAAGTGGCCCCTAGGGCCCCTCAACAACAACAGCAGCAACAATATAGAGGGTCCCCAAGGCAGTCTGAGCCACAATACAGAGAAAATCCCCAAAGACCACGATCCGAACAACAGTATGGAGAACGGTCTCAGAGACCTCAGCAAGAACAACAGTACAGAAACCAACAGCCAAGAAGGTATCAAGCTTCACCTGGAAATGCAGCACCTCAGAAAAAGAGCGATTACGTGCCTACAGAAGAATATAATAGAATGACCCCTGAGCAAAGACAGGCCCTCCAGGAATCCCGAAAGAAAAGGGATGGGGGGCCAGCTAAATAATGGCTGATAGGTCGCGGGTCACCCTAGAAGGCGCTTATTGGGATGGGGACGAAATCCACACCAAAGTGGATGGAGAGCCCTATCTGATAGACTCTGGGGCAGAGGTGTCTATGACCCGCAAAAACCTAAAAACAATAGGACACCTAACGGTTCAATTGGCTAATGGAACCATAGAAAAAATGCCTTATGCATTATGGCACGGAATTGTGTGGATCAAAGGACCATACAACCTAGTTGCAATAACTGATTTGAAAGAATTAAGAAAACCACGGAAAGACCGTAGAGCTCTAAATAGACGACTGGATATGCTTAAATCCAGGTTAGTAAAAATAGGGCCCACTCATGAGAAACATGAATCAGAAGAATGGTATAAACCTGTAAATATCCCCGAAGTAACAGAACAAAGAATAAATGAAAGTGACTTCTCCCCGGCTGGGAAAGAGAAGTTAAAACAAATCATAGAGTCGGCCTCAGTGGCCAGATTTAAAAATGATTGTGGAGATTTAGGCCCATCAATTGTACATACAATTGAAGGAGGTGTACATCCACCGGTAAGACAGTACCCTTTGAACCCGGGAGCAATAGAAGAAATGAACAAAATTGTGAGGGAATTAAGTGCTTTAGGGATTATTAGAGAAGAATCTTATCCCATTACTAACAGCCCCATTCAAGCGGTAAAGAAACCTGAGTCCGCAGGAGGGGGATGGAGACCAGTAATTAATTTTAAAGCACTAAATAGGCGAACGGTAGCAAACCGAGCGAGCCTCATAAACCCTCAAGGAACTCTGAAAACTCTACAAGTGAAAAAGTACAAATCCTGCATTGATTTGGCAAATGGATTCTTCTCTCTCAGACTGGCTAAACAATCACAAGGGAAAACAGCTTTTACCCATCAAGGAAGGAGCTATGTGTGGCAGCGTTTGCCACAGGGGTACAAAAACTCTCCAAATGTGTTTCAGTCAGCCGTAATGGATGTGCTTAAAGACTTGGGCGCAACAGTTTACATCGATGATGTGTTCATCGCGGATGACACAGAGGAGGAACACCTAGAACGGTTGGCAGAAGTGTTGCAACGAGTTACAAAAGCAGGGCTGAAACTTAATCTGAAGAAATGTCAGTTTGGGCAGTTCCAAGTAAACTATTTAGGTTTCCAAGTAACGGCCGATCTGGGACTTTCCGAGGGTTACAGAGAAAAACTTGAGCAAATTCAGCCCCCTGAATCCGAAAACGAGCTACAAAAAATCTTAGGACTGTGCAACTATGTGAGAGATCATGTTCCTAACTACCAGAAATATGCAAAACCCTTGTATGCCTGTCTGAAGAAAAAGGAAGGACAGGATGAAAAGAAAAGCAAACAAGCATGGATTTGGACAGCCGGAAATCAGAAAGATCTGGAAGAACTCAGAGAAAAAATCAAAGAAGCAGTGCGATTAGAGCCAAGAAGTGTAATGACAAAACTAGTAGCTGAAGTCAGTTGCGAAGATGACAACGCTATGGTATCAGTTAAAAATGAACATGGAGGGCTAGTCACTCTCTGGAGTTACTCGTTAACCTCAGTTGAGAAAAAGTTTCCCCAGGAAGAAAAAGAACTGGCAGTGTTAGCCAGATACTGGGGTACTCTAAAAGATCTAGCTCAAGGCCAACCTATCAAAGTCATAACACAAAGTCAAGTGCACAAATATCTCAGAAAAGGGACAATAGAAAGTACCAAAGCCACGAATTCCAGATGGGGTCGTTGGGAGGACATTTTATTAGACCCCGATCTAGAGATAGGACCAGCACAACCTGTGAGTAAAAAAGCAAAAAATGAGATGCCCGAAAAACCAAAGACACACGACTGGACTCTCTACACCGATGGATCTAAGAAAGGAACCGATCAGGTGGCACATTGGGGATTTATTCTTAAATTTCAAGGGAACGAGTGCTGCCGTAGGAGGGGGAGAGTGCCAGGAAGTGCGCAAACTGGAGAAGTTACGGCAGTACTCGAAGGGTTGCTAGAACTCACTCACAGAAAAGTAAAAACAGCACGAGTAGTGACTGACAGTTATTACTGTGCACAGGCTCTGAATGAAGATTTATCTATTTGGGAAGAAAATGGGTTTGAAAGTGCTAAAGGGAAAGTGGTGGCTCATCATGACTTGTGGAAGAAAATAGCTGAAATTAGGCTAAACTTGCAATTGGAAGTCGAGCACCAGAGATCCCACACTAAGGAAGGAAAGCACTGGCAGGGTAATGATGAAGTTGATCGTTATGTACAACAGAGAAAAATCGTTTTTGTCGGGATCGAGAAGTGGGAACAAACCCCCCAGGGAAGGAGGGTCCCACAGAAGTACGTGTCTGA
>JBBPBX010037222.1:19812-31043 GCA_038048925.1 Garcialebias charrua | reverse complement strand
TTTTAAAGACCGTGTAAAGTGAATTTCAATATTTTCTTCAATAAACATTATAAATGTCATAATTGTAATCTTGTAAATGAGTAAAAAGTCTCAAAATTGTAGCTCAATTAATTTTGGAGTTATAGATCAAACTTTGTTTAAAGATATGTCTGCTTCAGGATTTTTTAGGCGTGGTTTAAATGTGACCGCGTTTCGTCACGCGGTCTAAAGCCCCACCCCCTGCAGCTCCAGCCGTATAAATTTGTTCTTCGCATCGGTGGAGCCATTCACTCGCGAATCGCAGATAGCATCAGATAGCAATAGCATAGATATTTTGTTCATTGTTAGCTAGCTAATCAATTATGCCTCGTTCCTGCATCTTCCCTGGATGTCGCAATGGTCAGGGCACCCGCTTGGTGACTTTATTTAATTTATTTAATTTACTTGATCTCTGCTGCTGTCAGCCGCGGACACACAGAGTGGACACACCGTCCCCCACGCACAGCCACTGACAAACAGAGTGGACACACCGTCCCCCGCGCGCAGCCACTGACAGAGTGGACACACCGTCCCCCGCGCGCAGCCACTGACTAACAGAGTGGACACACCGTCCCCCGCACAGCCACTGACAAACAGAGTGGACACACCGTCCCCCGCGCACAGCTGCTGTTATGTATCTGTGTGATTTCACATTGTGTGCTCACATTCTAAGAAAATAAAAAGTTTGACGAATATTTTGCTGACAATTGCTTTTCACTGACCTCTTTGGTTTCCTATATTTTTATCTGGAGGTTCAAATGAGTAGGGCTGGAGAACTCCTATTAGGCTGCCAGCCTTCGCAAACATCTTCAGGGTGCAGAACATCGGGGGCAGTACTGCGCTGAAACCACGCCCACGCGCTGACACGCCCCCAGTATTTCAGACCAGGGCACAATTATGTTTTTTCATTATTTTTGACACTTAATTTTATAAGGAAAACAATGTTTTTAATCAGTCAGATTTATATGGGTGATTAATAACACATATTTATGCCGTGTGACAAACTCAAAACACACATTTAATTTCACTTTACACGGTCTTTAAGCTCTGTTCTCACACAATACATGGTCTCAGTGTACAAATGTTCTACATGTTTAAAGACACTTAGGGCTCAAGTTACCTGAGAGCTCACTGGATGTTGAGATAATTATTGAAGCAGTTTATTTTTTTATTTTTTATCTTTTTATTTTTTAACCTTTTTATTTTTTTATTTTTTTTTGTTTGTTTTACTTTTTATTTTTTAGACAGGCAATCAAACATGGGAAACAAAAAGGCGCACAACTTAATGATGATGGTCTATATCATGTGAATAATAAACCTGTTAATTGTTCAAGGTGGATACAGTGGCGTCCCATGTGCTTTGCCATGTGACGTGAGGAGGAATGACTACCCTCATTTAAAAACTTTATATTTTAAAAATATTTTATTATTTATGGCCTTGAATCTTTTTTTTTTTCAGAAAACATTTGTTAAGCTTGTCCAACATGCATAAGACAAAGCCACAAGGGAACATGAGGCCTAATAGAGGCTCTTTCCCAACACCCATCTAACCATTTACATGTATGTACATGGACTTTATTGTACTGACACCTAGAGGACCATACAAGTATTGTCTTGTAATGGTTGATGCATTTTGTAAATAAGTTAACTCTTTTTGAAATTATCCATGGCAAACCATATAGAATGTCTCTTCTAACCAGATCTGCAGAAAACAGAAGAAGAGAAAACATTAGCAGATTACATTTTCTTGTCCAACATGCATACATGATAAAAACACAAAGAGAAATGAGTGGGCCTCATGCACGAACCGGTCGTACGCACAGATTTGTTCTTATACTGTTCGTACGAGTGATTTAGGATCATTTGTGGCATCCAACAATGTTTTCGTATCCTAGGATTATTTTCAGATACGAACAAAATGTACGTGTGGTCTGGACCTGTCGTATATTTTACGAGCAGTCGGTCCGCCGTTATCCAGATGGATTTCCATCACTAATCACTTATATTTCGTTATTTAGAAAATATTCTGAGTTTAAAAAGAATTAAATGCAACGACACAAATTTGTTAAATTAAAAGAAAGCGGCTTCAAACCCCCCCCCCGCGCGCCCCACTCGACCACCGTGCGCCCCCGCGCGTGGTGTGGCACACGCCCCCCCACCCCGTGCCAACAGTGGGCACGGGGTCCCCCCGCGCCAGTGTCGGCATGCCCCCCCCCACGCCGCGCGACTGTCGAGCAGACACACACACACGCACACACACACACAGCACCGCAGAGAAAAAGCGAAACCAGCTTATTCATTCGTTTCATGTCATTTTTTATTTAAGCTGCCTGTTGACTGCGGGCGCACTGTCATCTGTGTTCTGAGTGTGGATCATCGCGCGTCTTGCAGTAAAAGTCTGCTCCATCTCGCAGACTGTCCACCTGTCGTGCTGTGGCGAGACGTTTGTTTGAAGCCATTTACAGATCAAACCATTTATTCTTGATTTCTGATACTGTACGACCCACGGGAGACACAACATATGCACTACAATATTAATATGAGGTTAACTGTAGTTTCGAGACATTTTAAAATGCCTCTGTTCAAAAACACATCCGACACTTGCGGGGGGTGGGGGGGTAGCGGTGCGCCACAGCTCTTCTGAATAAGTGAAACTACACAGTTGTTTACAAACTTTACACTAACATTAAAGATATTTGACCATCCGACACCTGCAGGGGGGGGGGGGGTAGCCACAGCGCGACTGAGAGCAGATCTCCGAACGCGTGGAGTTCCTCATTTTACTTCATGTGTTTGAATGAATGGACACTTCCTGCTGTCAGAAGGCAGGAAGCGTGGCCTTATATGGTGTTTTGAGGGGTGGAAATTATGTAAATGACCTCCCGCGTGCACGAGCAGGTGAATAGAACAGGTGGGATTCATCATTATTTACACAGCTCATATACACACGTTTCCTGTGGATAGAAGTCTTTGTTGGATCTGACGTGGCATGTTCGTACGAACACTCCGTACGAACAAAAGTAGGAGAAATTTAGGGTAAGAATACGAACATTTTCGTGCATGAGGGCCAATGAGTGTTTTAAAGATGAATTTACTGCCTTTTGATTCTCTGTCTTCACAGGACATGACAGTACAGTAGTAAAAACTGGCAACTGGGTCTTCCATCAAAGGCATCAAAGAAAACTTGGACCAGTTAACATTGAGAAGGTCCATATCAAGTACTGCTGAAGTACACCCACTGCTGTGAAGATTGCTGAACGACCCAGTTTGGATACATCTCAGTCACTGTAAGTTGCAGAAAGTACTAGACCCTTAGTCACTGGAGCAGTGGGGAAGTTCTGGGTTACAAAGGGGGCGTGGCATTTTAGTGTACGTCATCTCAACCCCAGTGAAGAAATCAACAATCCCTGTTCCGCTAGGACAATTTTGGTTTTAGTATTTCTGTATACCTAGCAACATGGGAGCACCACAGGCCAGGTGGGCTCTGTATTGCGTTGTGATTGGAGCATGTCACATAGCCATTGGTGACCTCACTGATCTGCTGAAATCTGATTCAGAACACCCCCATGACTACAGCACCAACCTGTGGTGGCAACTGATGAAAAAAAAAACTACGGAGGTGAAGCTACTAACTGTTATGTCTGTGCCCATCTACCTTATGCCACTCAAAATTCAGGTCTATGACCAGCAGCCATGTCCACAGCTCAACAAGCGTGTTTGTATGGTCTGAGCACCCACTCAGGAACAGGCAGCTGGGCAAAGCAAAACTACTCAATGCCACTGTCGAACGAGGTAAAGAACATGCACACAGACCTAGACAGACGATTGGCCATGGTATCTATGGGATGCAACTTCACTTCAAATTGCAGTATCACCTCAGACGTGATACCCCTACCTCAGATGTCCATCAAACTACCTGAACTAATCACGATGTCTCAATTGTCAGCTAGAGCTCTGTGATAATGTGTTTACAACAGCGGAACCACTCTAGTGGGCCTGGTACCCTGGAACTTGTGTGAAAAAGTGTATTCCTTCTGTGACACAACAAAAGAATGAACCAAACTACATCAACTGTGTTTTCTGCAAAGCAGGCCTCCCATATGTGAACGCCAACTGTTCAGAGTCAGAAGATGTCACCGACTGCACGCACCTCCTTGAACAAAGAACCTTCAATGTCAGCCTGCAAACGAGAGGACGCCAGGAAATCACCCACTGCAGCATATCAGTACCAGGTGACGAAGGTTCTCGTGTGTTAAATGACTGGTATTTCTTGTGTGGACACAGAGCCTACACAGCATTACCACCTGATTGGGGGGGCCTTTGTGCTTTGGTCCCCCTGTCCAACCCGATGTTTGTGCTGAGGATGGCACTGACACCCTCAGCCAACAGGACAAGACAGTCCCCAATGCCTGAGGTAACGAGATGGGGAGGGCTTACCACCACCACCGGCGTTCCATGGGAATTCAGGATCTGGAATGGAGGAGAAAAGTTCTTCCAAGGACTCTTCCCATCTGTGGGAGTCGGTGAGGTACGAGCTCACATGGAAATCAACAGGTATGCCCTCTTCCATCTCATCAACGACACCTATCAGTTGGCAAATGGGACCCTGAACGAACTGAGCGCAATGAAACTAATGTCCCTTCATTGGCTTCCTGTCCAGTTTCGAATCCATTTTAAAGTTTTATTGTTTGTTTTTAAGTCTTTGAACGGTTTTAGTCCCTCTTATCTGTCTGAACTGCTTCAACTTTATGTGCCATCACGTGCTCTCAGATCCGCTGACCAGATGCTTTTAGCAGTCCCGAAAACCTTTTATAAGACCAGAGGAGACAGAGCATTTTCAGCTCTGGCTCCTAAATTGTGGAACGAGCTGCCACTGAAGGTCAGGCAGGCCCCATCAATATCTGTTTTTAAAACTCGTTTAAAAACACATATGTTTTCATTGGCTTTTAAACCAGAATGAGTTCACATCTCTGTTTTAATGTTGTATTATTTTACTTGTGATGTTCTGATATTTATATGATTGAGATTGATTGTTTTTATTGTTTTGTGCTTGTTTTTATTCTTGTACAGCACTTCGGACGGCTGCTGCTGTATTTTTAAGTGCTTTATAAATAAATATGGTATGGTATGATCCTGCAGAACTGTGTTGTCCTCGACCTGCTGACAGTATCACAAGGTGGCGTGTGTAAAATCATTGGTGAAACGTGTTGCACCTACATTCCAGATGAAACAGGAACAGGAGGAGACATCCACGATGCCTTGCATGATCTGAGCGATCTCAAAAAGTATGTTGAGAGTGAGACAAAAGGAGCAGACCCCTTCAACCTATGGTCATGGTTCACATCTGGACCATGGTGGCACTTGTTACTGAAGATTTGTGCCCCTCTGCTGACGATCCTCATCCTGTTCTGCATTATCTTTTCCTGTGTAGTACCATGTTTAAAGAAAATGATGATGAAAACTTTTGCAGGTGTCCTGATCAGTCTACATCAAGCTCATTTCTATTTAAATAATGAGGTTTACACTCCACTGAAGCCAGTGGGAAACAATGTATGACATCTTGTCTACAGTAAATGCAGAGTAATTCCAGTAGTAAAATTATTTTTAATAAATGGTATTGAAATGATGTTTTAGCTTACTTAGGCTACAAATCAAGGCTAAACTACTTTACCAAGAAACATGTGGTTTCTTTAAATTATTTAAACATTTTAGATTTTCATAGTTTTGATTACTCTTTAAACATTTTAGATTTTCATAGTTTTGATTATTCTTTAAACATTTTAGATTCTTATAATTTTGATTATTCACATATCTTACACATTTTTGTTTTCAAAAAGTCCATAAAGGACAAAGTTTGCTTTGTGTACCTGAGCCAAGATGGTCTAGTGGCAGGGCTTTTGACTACGGATCCGAAGGTCGCGGGTTCGCGCCCCGGCCACTACCCAGCTTGGGGTGTCTATGAGTGCACACCTATTTCTCCAGCTCCCCGGGCGCTTTCGGGCTGCTCACTGCACCACCTGGTAGGTGGTTGGGTTAAATGCAGAGACAAATTTCGTCTGTGTATGGGAACATACGCAGATGACAGGAATAGACATTATTATTATTATTATTATTAAATAATGATTTCCCATGTTTTGAAACTTATTTCCTGTTTTAAAACTTATTTCCCATGTTAAAAAAAGGTATCCTCATGTTTTAAAAAGTTGTTTTTTAGATTAAAATCTATTTTCAGATTAAAGTTGTTTTCAGACTAAAACTATTTTCAGATTAAATTTATTTTCAGATTGAAAGTTATTTTCAGATTATTATTAACAGATTTACAAAGAAGACAATTCTCTTCTATTTGTTATTGATTGAAACTTAAGAATTTTATTATTCATTTTTAGATTAATCTTTTCTTTATAAACTTAAACATTTTCTTTTACTCTACTATCCCCCAACATGTGAAGATGAGTCTGAGTCAATAGCAGGCCGTTACTAGCAAGGGGCCCCAGGGCGACAGTGCGTCTTTTTCACCTCCAATTTTCTATCAGCCCAAGTTTTTTTTTTCGTACTGTTCATCTTAACAAACATTTGTCAACAAAGTTTTAAATGATAAAATGGATGGAATGTTAGAGTATTTCCTATATTGATCATTTTAAACTTGTATTCTCTCATGTACTTCAACGTTTAGACTCTATTAGTGCATGTACACTTAGACTTTATAGTGCTTATGCAAGCATCTTTTTATCTACTTGTCCTGACCAGCAATCTAACAGAAGGTCATGTTGACTGGAAACCAAACAGAATGTTCCAGTTTATGATAAACCTTGCAGTTGTTATTCAAGACGAAAACTGCCACGACTGTTAAAGTGTTTGAACTTTGCACCTGTTGTCACCCACCCTCTAAGTGAATAAAAGGCTGCACAAATCTCAGAACCTTGGGCTTCGTTCTCACACACTACTGAGGTGATGTCCCCTTTTGCAAAAGCCAAATAACTGATTCTTGTCTCTTGTGTGATCATTTCTTTAAGGGTTGCAGGGTTGAAATAAAACCCATCAGTTTAATTATCTTGTCTTTATCAGAAAAGTCATCAAAAAAGTTCATTGGCAACATCAAGCATGAATGTTTTGGCATACTCACCATCTGTGAATGGCTTTCCGTTTCTCACAATGGCTAAAGCAACAGCAAAACTAGCTGAATTCCAGTCACCTTATTGAGTCCAAACATGGAGGTGCTGCTGACCAGCTTGCACTCTGCCCAGTAGCTCTTCACATGCTTTTTTCCTGCTGTCCCCCACAGGATATTTTGATGCAAAGGCAGCATGGCGTGTGTCGAAGTGCCGCTTTATATTTGAGCGTTTCATCGATGTAATTTTATCATTGCGTATCAGACACACTGCAGAACCTGCTCCCTCCACAAAAGCAAATTGCTCTGTCCATTCCGGCTGAAAAGTATGATAATCCTCGTCTTGTTTTCTTTTAGCCGCCATCGTCACACGGGTTTCCGCAACTAGCTAAGCTAGCTGCTAGGAGGGATGTTTACTTCCTGATCACGTGTCCTCCCGTGTCCGTGACGCATTATCCGATTGGCTCCAGTCACCCATGGACAGCTGTGATTGGCTCCAGCCACTCAAGGCCAGGCTTTTATATTTTTATCGTCTTTTTAAATTTATTATTAAAGATTTGTCTGCGAGCCATATGCAGCCATCAAAAGTGCCATATATGGCTCGCGAGCCATAGGATCCCGACCCCTGCTCTAGCTTTTATGACCATTATTGCTCTGAGAGTGATACTACTCAAATGTAAAGTACCTCATCCCCCCTCTTTTTTGCACTGGCTCAGGGATATTCTTTACTTCCTTAAATTTGAGAGAATCAGTATGTTGCTACATGACTCTTCTGAGCAATTTACACGTTTTGCAACCATTGCAACTGCTGGCTAAACAAATCAACTTTTCCTCTGTACCATACTAGTTTACATTACAGTATTATTATTACTTATTTACTTTCTCTCCTTTTCTTTCTGGTTTATAGTTGGTATTTGTCTGGGTTTTTTTTTATTCTGGAGGTTCCCTCTCCCTCTTTTGCTTTGGTTCTCTATATTAGCAAGGTTGGGTTCTTTTTTTGGGTAATTATTTTTCTTGGTCCTTTTTTTTAGAGTGGAGGTTGCCTGTTTTTTTCTTTTTTTTCTTGTGTTTTATAAAAAATGGAAAATTAAACTAAAGGTTTGGAAAAAAAGTCCATGCATTACAAGTACACAAAACTGCCAATGCTTGCTCTGCCTTGGTTCTGATCCTAGTCTTGTCCTAGTGTTTGAACCAAACTCGGACAGCTACTATAAAGAACAGTCTTGCATAAAAGAAAACACCTCAAGGTTCCTTACAGTGGAGGGGGAGGAGCGTGATGAACGTCTAGTCAGCTGTTACTGTACTCCATTCCACAAACAGTGATACCAAAGCATAACAACATACTGTACCATTTAGATCAAATGATACAGAATAAGATGTAAATGAGTCCCTGAGGCTCAATGTGATTAACCTGTCTGTTAAATAAAGGTTGAAGGGAAAAAAATGGCTCACACACATAAGGATAATTATTTAATGAAGTATCACACATACATGTTTCAATTGACAAAAGCATAAACAGCATTGAGAATACACAACGTACAGATGTGGAAAGTAACTGTGGTAACGGACCACAAACTACACCTCAAAGACTATTTAACAACAAACAGGAGAAGTGAACACTTCAGTTCTGTGTGACCTCGGAGGTGGGGTGGCTGTGGCTGAGCGGTTATGCCGGTTACCCACCGGACCCGTGTCGGGCGGCTGAAGCGGCCGGTTTACATTGAAAGTCTATGTGGAGACGCGTTTTGAGCTTTTGAAGCGGCGCGCCGGCACGCGGCAGTTCCTTTCCACGCACGTGCGCGTCCGAAACAACCTACGCGTTGAGCAACGTCGAGCCGCCAAAGTTTCACAAGTTGATGTTTTTGCGGCTCGACATTGCTCAACGCGTCCAGCAACCAATCGGGAGAGCCTCTGCTATGTGATGACACAACGACAACAGGACTTTTTTTGGACTTTTTAAACTTACCCCATCGAATCTCCATGAATTGGAACCAGACTCCGGTAAGAAACTTGGAATTTTTACAGTTGCTGCTGTCCGCTCCAGCGTACGGTCACCCCAAACATAAAAAAACATTTTAATCTCAACAAAGACTGTCAGAGCTGCAGTTCGGCTCGTAGAAAACCCACTCCAAGGCTCACGTGCTGCTGATTTTATCTGCCAGCAGCATGAAACATAACAACTGACCCGGAAAACGAGCTAGACCCCCTCCTTTGCCTCCCCCTAGTGCGCGTCATCAGACGTGTCTTCAGTGGCTTTGTGGGAACGTGACAAGCGTCCAAAAGGGGGCGGCAGGAGCGTTCTGACAAATTAGGTGGGTACCCGGCATTAGAGCAGTCATCCTCCAATGCGCGAGTTGGGGGTTCGATTCCACCCGCAGTCACATGCTGAAGTGTCCCTGGGCAAGACACTGAACCCCTCATAGCCTCTGATGTGTGTCCCATCAGTGTCTGAATGTGCTCTAAAGCACTGATTAGTCTCTTTAGAATTATTTGTTCAATTAGCTTTGTAGAGATCTAGTGCTGTTTGAATGGGTAAATGAGGGCACAGATTGTAGAGTAAAGCACTTTGAGGATCTTGAAATAAGATAGAAAGAAGCTATATAAGTACAGTCCATTTACCATTTTACTTCTGGTGGGTCTTTAATACATAGTTCCCACACACGTGATGAGTATTGTGCCAATACCGGGTTTTTCGCCACTCGTAAAGGCAGAAGTGGCGGACAAACAGACTCGAGCTACCACAGCTAAATACAGTACTAGCTTGACCAAGGCACAAGAGCAGTGGTCGGAGTTGAATGAGTTGGAGAAAGAAATCATGGCAGACAAAGCGGACAACTTGTCACCAAGAAGTTTCTCTGATATCATTAATTATTTAATTACTACGAGGAGTGCACAACGAGGAGCTTCACAGCTTTAAATCCAAAAAAGATGTGTAAACTGTCTCAATCATATCTAACCAGCTAAACAAAGGTTTAACTAAAATATCACACAGCCAACAAACAGTCCAGGCTGAACACGGACCAGGACCAGCACTTTGTTAAGTGTTGCTAACCACGGCAGAAGACGGTGCTAAATCATGGGAAAAAAAACAGCTCCAACACACAGACAGTTGTACTCTAACATTGTTCTGACATTGTTTCGCAAAATGATTTATATAGAATATTTTGTTTACCGGACAAAAGCACAACGTCTTCAGAGCAGATCCGAGCCAGACTCAGAGAGAGGAGGGGCTGCTGTGAGCTCCTCCGATGAGATAAATCCTTCACGTTTACATGTTTTTGGGATTAAGTGAAACCTGCGCTCTGCCCAAACGTCTACCCGACTGGAACACCCACTGACCCAACACGAAGTAACCACTGCAATTAATTAGAAATAAACAACAACAAAAAAAACAACGTGAAAAATACACAGCCAGACTGCGCTGTAACTGCTGCTCTTGTAGCGTTCTGCCTCCACGCATGAGGGTCTACCCGGAAATTCCACAGATGTTACGTCACATGGGAACTATGTATAGGTCATGGGACAAATCCTGTACTGGGTTATTGAGTTTGTGGCAACTCACTAGGGGCAAGCAAACTCCACTTGTTAGGTGAAGGATATGGTGTCAGGTAATTTTAGCTTCATGTATAAGTAGCCTAATATGGTAAATGGTAAATGGAGCTTATTTATATAGCACTTTCCAGCCCCCTGTGAGGAGCCCCAAAGAGCTTCACAATACCAGCCATCCACCCATTCATTCACACATTCATACACAGGTAGTGGTAGCCTGCCTTGCAAGGCGCCATCCAGACCTACCGGGAGCAACTCGGGGTTAAGTGTCTTGCCCAGGGACACAACGACACATGGTGGGCGGATGCGGGATTCGAACCTCCAACCTTCCGATCACGGGTCGACTGCCATTACCACTACACCACGGCTGCCCGTAATAATACTACAGTAAAGTTGAAGTTTAACAAGTTTAGCAATTCTGACATAATTTCATCCATATTTTGACATTGTGATGGGATGTAAAGATTATTCAGCTTACAGGAATTACATTGTAGTAATATATATATATAAAACAAAGATTTTATATAAACAAAGGTCTTATATATATATATATATA
>JBBPBX010037221.1:10589-31043 GCA_038048925.1 Garcialebias charrua | reverse complement strand
TACATCTTTGTAATACCGTGTATGTTTGTACATGCACAAACATTGTTACAGTCTTTAGTGTCACTTGTAATACGGCTCTCCGTAGATCCGAACAGAAGTGTTGCACGTGTGTATTTCATCTCTCGTATGACAGAGTAGAAGAACAGCCGAGAGCATGTCATCTCGAGTGTAATGACCTTCGACTGACCGCTTCCCACCTGTGGATACCACACTGGTACCCTTTGACGATTTTGTGATGGTAACCATCGACATTTCTTCCCTTAGTTTGCCCAGTAACAATTTGCCTTGCTCTGCATGCATTTTATCAGTGAGTCTTTCCATCGATAGTTCTAGCTTGCTCGTGGGCATGTTATCACGGTCACATCTCGTGCCCGTTACAATGTTCGTTCGCTGTTGCCAGAGTGACTTTGGGTAACTTGTCCCATGACCGAGATGAACCTGAACAGAATTACGCTTGGTGAGTTCCGCTATCATGGCCCATCCCACTGACATTAATGTGTCATAATAACACAGTGTGTCTTTGAGTATACCCGAAACCGTAGCTAGTACCATTTCAAGTTTGGTTTTTGAACTCACGTGTTTGCCCAACATATATTTGTTGTTGATCTTAGACCATTTGCTATAAAATCTGAGCTTGACACCGGAGTGTACCAGAGACTGTTCCATAGCGCCTTTCACATCAGCCAATGCGTTGACATAAGTGTTTTGTTCGAACACCACGATCACAGGAGTCTCTTTCCACGAAACTCTAGGCAACAGTATCTTCATCAGTTTTATGTGAGCACAAAGCAAAGCAGCGTAGATAGGAGTCACTTGCTCCAGGTCTTGAATTTCCACCTCCTCCAACGTGAGAATCTAAGAAAGAGAATAGAAACAGCAGCGTAAGTGTGTGTGATAGATCGTACCACTCGAATGTACAATGCTATGTGCTACGTGCATTCTAGCCCGTTCGTACATCTACACGTTTTATGAAACGGTGTGGTGCGAACTGATCGAGATGTACGAATACATGCTGGCCATAACCACGTTTCATCGTAACGTTACCTTTTACGCGAGCATGACAAAGGGGCAACTGAAAACGTTGTATTGTGAAACTGTCTCGTTTTCATCCGCTAAGATCGTGGGACTCAATGCACTGATGGCCAAATACAAAAGCTCTTGCGAAGACGGTTCAGGAGAACCGCTCACCGTGATACCCGACGAGCTAAGCTCGGTCGTCGCTTTGTCGTTAGGAAACACTGTGCCACGGTACTTCGTGACAGCGTGCATTTCGCAACACCGTTGGAGAAGTTACGACGAGATGATACTGGCTTGTTTTGCTACGGCCGAAATTGTTCGGCTTAGCGTTCTGAGGTACACTGCCATCCTAAAGGCATACGAGGGCACTAGGGTTGTACGTGACTTTCACATAATCGTGGCCACAGCAATGGCCGGATGGATCATGGGGCTAGAGTCCGTAACGTGTTCGTGTAGAACGTGGAACCTCGTCCTACACACGCTGTCGTCTGCCGCAGTGGACACGGAATCGTCATTGACGCTTCAGGACCAAGCCAGAATCGGCGCTTACGTATGCGAACTTTTAGATATAGAAAGAGATCTCACAGTTTCGACGGCGCATCGCGATGTCGACGTGGACTACGCATATGTATTCAACGGTCTTGTGGTACACGGGCTGAACGCAGATGAATGATAACCATACTCACCACCAATCGACCGTTCGACAGTTCAACTGCGCAGCATACCCCGGCGCATGACATCGAACCACCCCCGAACGTGGGATCCATACACACGTAAGCTCTCTCGACTCGAGCGTCCCTGAGTTCAGTCAGCGTCAAGCTGTTGTCTGTGAGGAATCTTCTTAAGACGCACTCTTCGAAAGGGTTCGTGTTGTCTGTTTTCACGTCCATGGACGATGTGCTACTGCTACCAGTGACTTCGCTTTCAAAACCTCTGGGCACTATCATGTTCATTAAATCTTTCAGATGTACATCGACTGATATGTGCTGCGGACAGTAAACGCCTAGGCACATGCACGTTAAACCGGGGTCTTTGGAATGGTAGCTACACTTGAAACTCTGAGAGATTACGTGGTAAGCTGAGTCCCCGTTATCTTTGCGAATGTGCGAGACTTTATTTAGCCATGGCGTGTTGCCTACGTGGCTGGTTATGTGCACTTGTTTTCTGCCTCTGAAAGCTATGTTGGGCAACACTGCTAGCAAGACTTTCGAATTCACAAAACCAACTTCGTCCACTAGAATCAGATCTGCGCTTTGTCCTCTGCTGGCCTGTAAAAGAAAACAAACACAGACAGAGAAAACGGTCAAACATACCACATGATAAATGCGCGCACGCACGATACAACAACACGACACGTTGTAGCGGATACATAAAGAGACACACGGTCTAGAGCCACATTAACCGCGTGTCTCTATATATTAGAGCGTCGCAAGTAAAACGAAACATATTTGCGTTACTCGAGACGCTACGATGTCCCATTCACATACACTGTTAATAGACGATCCTCAGTGGGTATCATTTTGCGTGGAATCTCGTTGTATGTTCGTAGAACAAAGGAATGGTTACGTGTGTTCGAAACATAGCACCCTACATCGTTGCTCGTCCTTTACGTGTACTATGATATACGAGATGGTGGATTGCGTAGAATGTGGCGAGGTCAAGTGTCCGATTCTGGATCTCGTGTCCTTTCATAAACCCGACCTAGAATACGGATCTTCGTACTGTCAGCGAAATAAAGTAGACTCTACGTGGTGCGAGTACGGATCTTTACTCGTTACGCGTAAGAATAAGTCAAAAATTCTCAATATGTGCGTAAACATACCTATCTTGAAAACAAGTCTACCGGTTTTGATATCGCTTTTCACTACGTTGACGAGTATCGAATTTATCAAGGACTATGAGATCGCCACGAAACGCAAAACGTTGTATAACTGTCCGCACGGAACAGACCCTTCTCGGTGGATGAGTGTAGTGATCGCGCGAGCCAAAGAACTCACGGCCGGCTCGGTGGTGAAAACCACGAATCCGAACACGGATTTGCACGTGATCAGAGATATCGTAACGAGAAGTACAGTGGCTATGATCAGTATGTTTGAAACGCGATACGACATAATTAGCAGATTCATGAGACGGGTCATGTGCAAACACCAAGAGTTTGAGAGACACGAGAACGAGTTTTACGTTATGATCATCATGGCGACGCTATGCTGTTTCCCGTATTTACACCATGAACTGTGTACGGTGTTTGATGTGAAGACATTGGTGAATATGTATTTCGACAAGAGGTTCACTAAACATAATCAGTGGTCCACGTTATCGACGTATTTACATCAACACGCAAATCGAACCGCTTTTGAGAAAGTTGTGCTACGCTTCGATGTAGCATCTAGACATCTGCCTGTGATAATCAAGGTAATGCTGAACGACTATCTGAAGAAGGTAACCATGGACAAGGTTGCGGATAAAACTATCACATGCATCGAGGATGATAAGGATAAATCTGCATTACGTGTCACACACATGGATGAGGAGAAGGATAAATCTGCACGAAATGGTTCCGTTGGACTCCAGGAACACAAACTTCTTATAACAGCAGACAAGCGTACAAGGTGCATGGACAAGACGAACACCGTACGCGAGCAAGCGCATACGAAAAGCAGAAAGAGGAAAATGTGTCCCTCTAACGTTTTCCAAGAACTAGATTAATGTAGGACGTGTACATACATATAATGAATTGCTTGCACGTTCCTTTTCTTCCGTGAGTTGTATTTTGTGAATAAAATAAAATCTTTACTCGATTTGTGTCACTGTTGATTCATTTAACATTCACCACGAGTACTGTGTATGGTTGTGTAAAAGTCACATGTAATAAATTATACACACAAGGAGCATAACCAACATTTATTGACCCATCACAGATACATTGCAGTCACAATATAAATGCATTCGTACAAAGGTATACGTAACAAACTGACACATACAGGATTCACATATTGTTATAGTTAGGTGAATTAGATGCACATAGAAATGAACACAAAGGTTTTCTTATTCTTTATTCACGTCACGTTTACGACGAACAGGTTTCTTCCATCCGATTGTACGTCGGATGCGGTCTCTACAAGGTTTAGTTTTCTTTCCACGATACTGTACTGCATCCATGTAGTATTTCTCCAAGTCTCGATAGACGTTAGTCGTATCGCACGTAGTTTCCCGCTTGCTTTCCGTGAGAGCCGATTTCTTCCAATCCATGTTGACGATGGAAGTTAACACGGCGTGTCCAAAATACACCAGTGTGTCGTATAAACTTTCAGGGTCGCTTGCGAGCGTTCTATCGAGAAAACTCTTTTTCCACGAGGTCTCGCATCGCGAGTACGTCCATGACTCTCGTGAATGGCAAGTAGGCAGTGGCACACCTTGGCGTATTGTCTCGTCCTGTGCTCGATATGCAAAAGCCAACGTGCTCTTGCTCGAATATGTATATGCCATCGTAAGCCAAGTCAACTGGGTCGTCTCCCATCCGCACGCAACTGTTATCTAGTTTGCGGAGCGCGCAATACGTGGCTATGTAAGAAAAGACCCATAACAGAGTCGCAATCTTTATATTGTACTTTGTCGGTTCTACGGTTTTCTTGAGCTGTTCGCTGATCCCCGTCGACAGATCGCTTTCTATCATGGCTACACGTTTGCACGACTGTATTAGTTTCAGAATGCTCGCGGCCACGTCCACAGAGAACCCGCACGACGTTTTGCCTCTGAGGCAGGAAACGTAGCCTTATATGGTGTTTTGAGGGGTGGGAATTATGTAAATGACCTCTCCGCGTGCACGCGCAGGTTGATAGAACAGGTGGGATTCATCATATTTGCGCAGCCATTTACACACTTTTCCTGTGGATAGAAGAGTTTGTTGAATCTGACGTGGCATGTTCGTACGAACGCTTCGTACGAACAAAAGTAGGAGAAATTTAGGATAAAAATACGAACATGTTCGTGCATGAGGGCCATTGTCTTGTTGGAAGATAAATCTCTCTCCCAGTCTCAGGTCTCTTACAGACTCAAACAGGTTTTCTTCCAGAATGGTCCTGTATTTGGCCCCATCCAGCTACCCTGTCCCTGCTGAAAAAAAGCAGGCCCACACCATGATGCTGCCACCACCATGTTTGACAGTGGGGATGGTGTGTTCAGGGTGATGAGCTGTGTTGCTTTTACGCCAAACATATAGTTTTGCATTGTGGCCAAACAGCTCGAGTTTGGTTTCATCTGACCAGAGCACCTTCTTCCACATGTTTGGTGTGTCTCCGAGGCTGCATTAAACGACACTTTTTATGTATATCTTTGAGTAATGTCTTTCTTCTTGCCACTCTTCCATAAAGGCCAGATTTGTGCAGTGTACAGCTGATTGTTGTCCTATGGACAGACTCTCCCACCTCAGCTGTAGATCTCTGCAGTTCATCCAGAGTGATCATGGGCCTCTTGGCTGCATCTCTGATCAGTCTTCTCCTTGTTCGAGATGAAAGTTTAGAGGGACGGCCGGGTCTTGGTAGATTTGCAGTGGTCTGATACTCCTTCCATTTCAATAGGATTGTTTGCACAGTGCTCCTTGGGATATTTAAAGCTTGGGAAATCTTTTTGTATCCAAATCCGGCTTTAAACTTCTCCACAACAGTATCTCTGACCTGCCTGGTGTGTTCCTTGGTCTTCATGATGCTCTCTGCGCTTTGAACAGAACTTTGAGACTATCACAGAGCAGGTGCATTTATACGGAGACTTGATTACACACTGGTGGATTCAGTTTATTATCATCAGTCATTTGGGACAACACTGGATCATTCATAGATCCTCACTGGACTTCTGGAGTGAGTTTGCTGCACTGAAAGTAAAGAGGCCGAATAATATTGCACGCCCCACTTTTCAGTTTCTTATTTGTTTAAAAAGTTTGACACATCCAATAAATGTCATTCCACTTCCCGATTGTGTCCCACTTGTTGTTGATTTTTCACAAAAATTTTAAATTTGATGTCTTTATGTTTGAAGCCTGAAATGTGGCAAATGGTTGAAAAGTTCAAGGGGGCCGGATACTTTCGCAAGGCAAGATGTCCATCATGTGTTGCAAGCGTCTCTTAAGCTACAACAACAAAGAAGTTTAGCTCAATATTCATAAAACTGTGTTTTCTAAGGTCAGTTGGGTGGAGCGGCCATCTTGAATTGTGGTTTACACCACAAGTAAATTATTTATTGACGCACATCCAATGATTATTTTCTGCTGGTTCATTTGAAGCTGTGGTTTGTGATACTGTATTTAAGTAACAGAATGACACAAGAGCAAACGCACATGGGCATGAGAAAACATCTGCCTTCATCTTTTTAGCAGTACAGTACTGTAGTCAAAAAATTGGGAATCAAGGTATAAAACTCTTAAAGGTGCAGTCTGTAAGTTTCTGTAGAACGCAGCACTTAGAAAAAATTTCAACAGGGAAAGCATTCTGGTCCCTCCCCCTCAGAGCCATATATGGCTCTGCTCCCCCTTGCTCTCGCTGAAATTCTGCTCAGCCTCCTTAGCTCCTCCCCCCACAGCATGTCCTGTCGCAGCCGCTGCGAAGTTCTGTGCTTATATGTTAATAAAACGTTCTAAAAAATAAAATAAAATAAAAACATGGAGCGCTGGTCCAGCACACCAGAAATCTGCAGAGCCTCGCACAGCCACGTTGAACCCGAGTTTAATTCGCTCGTGACAAATTCATTCATTTCCTCATTGTTTCAGTCATGGAGTCAGCGGAGGAGGAAGCGATCACTTGACTTTTGGCAAAAAAACAAAAGAAAAGTCCAGATCAGGGATGAAGAAGGGGAATTTAATACATTTGTGTCACATACAAAACAGTTTTGCATCGCTTTGCAATCCTTTGAACGAGAACGTGCGCGGCCGCTGGGGCTGGGACAGGCGGGGGCGTGGGTTAGGAGCGTGAGAAGTGAGAAGCTCTGTTTTTATTGGCTGGTTAAAAACTCTGTTTTTATTGGCTGGTTAAAAACTCTGTTTTTATTGGCTGGTTAAAAACTCTGTTTTTATTGGCTGGTTAAAAACTCTGTTTTTATTGGCTGGTTAAAAACTCTGTTTTTATTGGCTGGTTAAAAACTCTGTTTTTATTGGCTGGTTAAAAACTCTGTTTTTATTGGCTGGTTAAAAACTCTGTTTTTATTGGCTGGTTAAAAACTCTGTTTTTATTGGCTGGTTAACGGCGGGTCACTGTGGGTTTTTAGAAATGCTTTTAGTAACACCTGGAGAAGCAAGGGGAATATAGTTTTTTCAAAGATTACTTGTCTAACATCAGTCTGTCAGGAGATAGAAACAGAGTGAAGAAATATGTTAAAAATATATTTTTAGAAAACTTACAGACTGCACCTTTAATTAACGCACTAATAGAACAAAAGGCACGTTTGAAAAAAGGCAGAAAACCCTCAGTAATATCTATTTTGTGATGATTTCAAAGACAACAGAAATATGAACTTGATCATCTAAAGACAAAAAGTATGTAACGTGTGTGAGCTTCAAGTTTAACTCGAACGTGTCGTCTTCCTCCGGGGCTTTAAAGCGCTCACCAACCTTTTGGATAGCCTGAATGTAGGCGGCTGCTTTCTTTTTGTTGGCCAGCATGGCCTCTGCTTGCAGCGGGTTGAGGGTGGCCGTGCTCCCTCTTGGGCTGTAGGCCGGCGACGTGAAGAAGTCCAAGTTGTTGCTGAAGAAAGTGGCAATCTATGACAAACGATTATGATATTACGTCTCGCATCGTTCAAACAAAAACATTTACAGCGTCCCTAGCTAAAGAAAAACACCATTTCAGATAGTCAGCAGTCTGTCAAGTGTAATTTAACTGGAGGGCTTGAAGCAAAGATAATTCCCCCGTCATTATTGTGTCCAGGATGATGAATGTCTGAGGAGTTAAGCTTTTGGCTGCCCTCAGCATGCAGCCGTGCACCTGCATGCTAGATGCTGCCGCTCGGTTCACATTTACATCATTTACACTTTTTCCTCTAACCAGACAGCAGCTGTTCAAACTGTGATGTGGAAGGTTATCTTCAAAATGTATCCACTGCCCACCTGAGTCCTCCAGGATCTGCAATCCAGTTGTAGCACTAACAGTTACGCTTCAAGGCTCTGCAACAATCGTACCCTAGGTGTAGACACAACAGAACATAAACTCGGCCGCTGCCTGCCCCCTGTTGGCCTCACCTTGCCAGTGATGCTGGTCAGAGAGCCCAAAGACCCGAGGAGGCACTCCGTGGTGGTACTGAGCTTCTGGGTGACCGTGGGGAGATCCTGCTCCATGCCGGCCTTCTGGTTGTAATGCTTTGACATCTCTAAAACGCAAAGGAAATTTGTGTTATTTGAGCCATTTGCGCACCAGTTTAGCTTATTCATGAGATTTTTCCTTCTTTTATACTTTTTTTTACACATATTTAAAGTGTGTGTGACATGATTTTGGAACTTTGCATAAAATGGCTCAACATATATATCTTGTATCATTCAACTATGTTCGTTGTTGCAAACAAAATGATAAATGAAAATTTGTTTCAAAGTGAGTTTAAAATTTGCGCCGTGTTTCTCCACGGGGCATCCAGGTACTTCCGCATGCGAGGTCTGTGACGTACGAACAGGAATGTCAGTCTGCGTCTGCTAGGATAACGCATATTCATTGTCTGCAAGATCGCCTTTTTGTTGTCGTATAACTTGAAAAATGCCGTTACGTTGCGTCGCATTTGGGTGTTCTAATATCATCAGTGAACAAGTGAGTCTTTTCACTTTCCCAAAAGATGAAATACTTTGTCAAGACTGGACAAAACAAACAAAGCTGTCCCCCTCGGAGCCCCCCTCGCTCCACTCCACCTGAACGGTAAGGCAGAACCTGCTGTTTCTTGTTCAACCCCCTGAACTAACTTCGGCTTCCCAAACTGAAGACAAATCGCTCAAATCTAAACTTGGATTGCTAAATTCGTCTGTTTCTATATTGTGCGCCATTGTTATGTAAAAGGGGCGTTGTAGGAGACATTCCTGTTCGTACGTCACAGACCTCGCATGCGGAAGTACCCGGATGTCCCGTGAAGAAACACGGCGTGAATTTTAAACTCACTTTGAAACGAATTTTCATTAATTTTTCATTTTGTTTGCAACAACGAACATAGTTGAATGATACAAGATATATATGTTGTGCCATTTTATGCAAAGTTCCAAAATCATGTCACACACACTTTAACTTTACTTACAAATATATTTTTAATAGAAACACATTGAGAGCTCTTCAGTTCCTTCAAAATTAGTTTCTCTTTAAAATCCTCTTCGGCATACTTGCTCCATTTTAGTCTTCTTATGCTATTTTTTGCTGCTGTTCTGTTACTTTTAGCTAGCCCAGCTTTTAGCTAATGTTCTAATTCTTTTAGCTCTTATCAAGTGGTCTGACTTTTTTTAGCTTTAACAACGGTTTCAGCTCCTTCAGCTAATTTCAGCATGCAGCGTTCACATTGACCTTTCATTTAAAAAAAATGTACTTTATCTTGTATTACTAAGGCATATTGTATTTTTAACATCTTTTGAGTTTCTGTCAAGCTTTGACTGTGTGGCGTGCTGTAGATTTTCACCTGCAGTAAAAGTGGAAGTAGCAGTGTAACCAGAACGAACACGTAATGGCACTTATAGGGTGTGAATTTTGTGAATGGGGACAGCATCAGAGCGGATGAATGTGAGAAATGTGATTTTGTGTGAACGGCTCTGAGTCATGAGCGCCGCTCACCTTTAACGGCGTCGTGAAGACTGTGCAGGCAGGCAGCCAGCTGCGTGAAGACAGCGGAGGTGCTGCTCTGCGGCACGGCGTCCTGACGAACACCTGAAACACACGGCACGAGCGTAAAACGTACAACCCGTGGAAACGATGGGTATCCGCATGTTTCAGCAAACCAAACTTAAAACTTTTTAAGACCTTTATAATGCCAACTTGAATAAAATTTAAGATAAAAAATAAATAAATAAAAAGGAGTTGGGGGATCCTGCATTTGCATATGTATTACAACCAAGCATAGCATGTGTGTCACTCAATGAGACACGTTCAAGTTTAGGTTTTGTCTGTTTACTGAACATAAATGGCAGTTATTTGGTTGGAAACATCCAACAACAAAAAAGAGATCTACTGATTATATTCACGGCAAGAGACCCAGTTGTGCCCAGTTCATACACAAAGACGTCGTCCAGCCACCCGTCGATGAATTAGCACCAACACGCTATTTACCCAAAGAATAGCTAGCAAGCATCAGCCACTAGTAGAAAGTAGAGCGAATAAAAGAAAACGCAAGGAAGAAATCTGTGCACAACTAAATGTAAAAACCTTTTCCTGACAGAAAAGTCCAGTGAGGAAAAAAAAATAGCTTAAATCATCCCAGGGATTAAAGCAGAAACACATTTTTTGACTGAAATGTTTTCTACACTAGTACCCAAGCATCATCACTGTGCACATAACCTTAGTAAAAGTACATACAGGTAGTCCCCGAATTACGAGCGCTCTGATCTACGAGGTTCCAGACTTACGAGCTGGCGAATTTTTGGAAAAAACGCAAAAAATACTGAGTTTTCATGTGTTTTTTCACCACAGTTAGTTAGATAAACATATGGACACACGTTTCCGATCATTTTTATGCACTCATAAGCAGTTTTTGGATGAAAATAGAGTGTTTGTAGTCGCGCTAGCGAAACCGTTCCAATTTACGAGCGAAATTCCGGATTTACGAGAGACATGGCGGCCGTTCCAAATTACGAGATTTCCGGTTTACGAGCGCCTCGTTGTAACGGATCTCGCTCGTAAATCGGGGACTACCTGTAGTGTAGTGTTCTCTAATGAAGTGTTGAAGTTGTAAGACTTTAAACAGCAGCATTTAGATTTTCAAGACCAATATTCTGAAGGAAGACGGGGTTTTGATCAACTTTTCTGTTAGTTTACTTTATGTCATTTCAGTGTTTTCAACTGAGGGTCTGTCATTTATATTTTAAAAAAAACTGTAGCCCAGGAAGTCCTTTGCAGAATGTAAATTAAATTATAACTATTATTTTGAATTTGCCATTCTGACAAATTTCTCCCCCTAAAATGCAATTATTTTTAAAATTTTCAATTTTATTTACAACATTTCAGCTCGTGTAGTCATTTAACATTAAATTATATTTATTTTTCATATTTGGGGCGGCTGTGGCTGAGCGGTTAGAGCAGTCGTCCTCCAGTGCAAGAGTTGGGGGTTCAATTCCACCAGCAGTCACATGCTAAAATGTCCCTGGGTAAGACACCGAACCTCTCATTGCCGCCGATGTGTGTTCAGTGCTGCTGTTCAGTGTATTGTTTTGCACCGTTAGTGACTAGAATAAATGTTTTATCCTTTGGTCTTTTAGCATTAATATTATTTAATTATAAGAACTAAAGCAGCAAACAGCCTGGCTCAACGTGAAAAACACTCAGGCTGCATGTTTCTACGGCAAATCTCAGCCCTATAGAGTTTGGTCACGTGTGCCTGTTGCACATGTCTGTATGATGATGATGATGCTCCAAACACATCAACGTTTAATATAAAATTAGATTTTAGACACAAAAGTCCCGAGAAGTTTGGTTCTTAATTTTTAAGATACGTGAATTTAAGAGTTTTTAAGGATGCTCGGACACCCTGTTCATCCTTACATGAGAAACGTTCCTAATTGTTTTAAAGGAAATAAATGTTCTTCATGAGCATGCAATAAGAATCCCACTAATGGTGACAGATGACAAGAGCTCTGAGACTAAATTAGCTGATGTGTGTTAACTTACTGGGTAAGGCCAGAAGGTTAATGTAGCTGTGCAGCTTCTCAAACACAGATGTTACTTTCTTCATGTCGCTCTGTAGCTCTTGGTTTTTGGCGGTCAGGGCAGCTGTGCAAAGAGGCGCCTCGCACTCTTCTTCCAGGCTGAAAACACAAGATCACAACCATTAGCACAGCCTCACCCTCCACTCCCCCCCTGCTCTCTTTCTCAAACATACTGCTGACCTTTTCAGCTGGTACGGAAGAATCTTTTGCAGAAAGCGGGTGTATGAGGAGAAATTCTCAGTGAAAGTCTTCAACGTGATAACAGTCTCCTTCAATTCAGCGTAAGCAGATAACACTATTTAGAGCTGTTAAAAAAATAAAAAGCTTTTAAACACACTGTCCTGAACTCACCAGAACTGTGACAGTGTCTTCGGTGATGCTTTGGTAAAAGTGCAGAAAGCTGTCCTCCAGGGGGCGCGCATAGGCAGCGTTCTCATGTAGATACTGGGAAAACTAGAAGAAGTCCCACATTTGATTTGATTTTATGTTTATTCGTTCATTTTAAAAGAACAATACAAAACAGTTTCATCAGATAAAAGAATACAAGTAGGATAAAATGAAGGGAGCAGAAAGAAGATGAAATCTTATTATATCTGCCCCTTATTTCACAGTTTGTTCAACCAATGATAACCTTCAAACTACATCACAAAATGAATAATTCTACTTAATTTTTCTAACTGTAATATACAAACTACATCACAAAATGAATAATTCTACTTAATTTTTCTAACTGTAATACACAAACTACATCATTCTAACTGTAATACACAAACTACATCACAAAATGAATAGTTCTACTTAATTTTTCTAACTGTAATGCACAAACTACATCATTCTAACTGTAATAGGTAGGACTGGAAAGCACCTTGCATGGTAGTCTGCCGCCACCGGTTTATGAATGTGTGTAGCATTCAATATATGTGTAGCACTTTGAGATTTTCAGTAATGAAAAGTGCGTTATAAATTGAATTAATTATTATTATTATTATTTATTATTATTATTATTATTATTATTAATACACAAACTACATCACAAAATGAATAATTCTATTTACACAAACACACTAAGTTACATCATATATAGTTTTTGAGCAAGTCCTTTTTGACCTTTTTCTTAAATGTATACATTGATTTTGCATTTTTAACATCACTCTCCAGAACATTCCACAATCGAACTCCCTGAATTGAGGTAGACCGTCCCTTTAAGCTGGTTCTGAATTGTGGTTTGATGAATATCTCTGTCCCTTTGAGATTGTAATAACTTTGTCTTTTTATAAAATGTCTCTTGTCCCACATCAAAGTTAGAAGGAGTGCTCCACACGAACAAACAGTTTGTGTTCTGTATCTCACCGACCTTCTCGTTTAGAGGAGAGATGGCCTCAATGGAGGAGTCCAGGGGATAGATGTGCACTCTCTGCTCCGTGTACGTGTGGAAGTTTAACAGAGCTGCCACCAAGTCCTGGATGAAGCTCAGGGCCTGGCCCGTGACGTCCCGGGCTTTAAGCTGAGCACACACAAGCACACAGCTCATTTAACACCCCCAATTCTTTTTATGAATTTAAGTATCAGTTTGTAACACATGTCTGTCCCTGTAACATTTACACATTTTATGTGCAATGTTATGTGAAGTCAAGAAATCTGTTAGTACTTAGAATGTGTTGTGGATGACTTTTAGATGCCATCGCACCAACTTTTATCTTAATATCTGTACAACTGGCTGTATTATCACCATTTTGGTGTTTACTGAGAACGCTCGACTGCAGCACACATTTTAAATGAGGTTGACTCCAAATGTATATTAGTTGAACAGTAGATATACACCCGGTGACTACCTGTACTTTCTGTGAGTTTCACAGAAATCCATCCAGTTGTTCATGAGATATTTTGCTAACAATGCAAACAAGCACATGCATGCATATCAGCATAAAACAGCTATAAACTGATAAAACAAAAAAGGTTTAAAAGAGGAACTAAAGTTCATATTCACTAAAGTTCATGATCATTAATCCAGGTACAAATCCAACAATGTTCAGTCAGGTCATCTGGAAGGTTTCTTTTGTTGCTGAGATGTTTCATCCTTCACCCGAAGGACTTCTTCAGTCTGAGGAGCCCACCAAACCAAACTGAATCCCACAAACGGCTCACTCCCAGAGTGGAAATAAACAAAAGTTAGCTGGTGATAAGATGGCCTCCAGGGCCCGCCCTCTGTACCCTTTTCCACTTGCCGGTTCGGGTCGGTTATTGCGCAATATATGCGTGCCAGAAGCGAGCTGGACACATTTTCCACCTCACATATGAGCCGCGCCGCACCGCGATTCCAGACTGATTTCAGAGCAGGGTTCAGGCGAGCTGTAAGCGCGCCGTCCTTCACGTCATAAACACAGGGGCGTAGCCAGAATTTTATGAGGGGCGATTTCTTTAAAAGAAATGTGGACCTTAAAAATAAACACTTCTCAGTAGCTCACTGGAAACGTGTTGGGGTTTTTTGCTGCTCCAAACCTTATCCAGACCAAGTGGGTTCGACTCCCACTTGGTATAACTTATTTTTTTGTTTTTATTTTAGATTATTTATTCATTCCAGATTAAACAAACACAAGAAAACTATTTACAAAACAACAAGAAATAAAACAATACATGACATGAAAGGAAGCAGAAGAAGAAAATAATCTTATTATATCTGCCCCTTCTCAAACAAATGTTTTTTTTTTTCAAACACTCGATTCAAACAACTACGTTTGTCTTTTATTGGGGAAAGGTGCATTGTGGGTCTTTTCAGAACAACAACAAGATCCTCCATCTGAGCTTGTCCTCGCCCGCACCAAACCGAAGCGTAGCTGATCGTATTGTTGGAGCTCGAACATAATGGATATGATGGCAAAAGAAAATAGTTAAGGGAACACTACCTCCACCACGTGTGAGAGAGTAGGATCCTACGCCCCGCCCACCGAAGGGCTACAGAAGTGAATGGAGACAGAGCTACATGTGAGCCGATCCGAATTGAACCAGACCGGGCCAGACTGATCCGCTCTGCGCCGAGCGAGTGGAAAAGGGGCATAAGGCAGACCATGCCAGAGTGGTTCAAAACACCAAAGTTCATGCTCATTAATCCAGATATAAATCCAACAATGTTCAGGCTCCTCAGACTGAAGAAGTTATTCAGATGAAACGTCGCAGCAACAAAATAAACCGTCCAGATGACCTGACTGAACACTGTTGCACTAAACACATTGTTTTCTCACTCACCTGATGCCTTCGATTGTGTGACGGCACATTTAAGCTGTTGTACTCGCTCAATTCTGCAGAACGGGAGATAAAAGCATCAGAATCTCAACTTCAGCACCAACACATACAGTACTTGTATGACTGACCCGGTTTCAAGTGAAATATTAAGACAAAACTCACTCCCAACGCATCAGCAAAAAAAAAAGTAAATGTTCTCATTGGGTCGTCTACTCAGAGGCAGACTGGTTTGTTCTGGTGGCTCTGGGCCAGTTACTCACTGGTGTCATTGAAGGGCACTTTCTCCTGAATTACGCTGCTGCTTTGTTTCAGCTGATTTCTCAGCTCTGATTGACATCGCTTCAACTGCTGCTGACTGCAGACACACAACAAAAAATTATTAGATTACAATATTCATTTTCTGTAAACAACAATATATTTTCTTTTTTTAAGAGTTAAAGTAGACCATGCTAAAACTGGAGGACTTATATCCCTTTCAAACGGTTACAAAATTAAGTTTACCATTCTTCTGTTCGCATCCTACACTCTTTTGCTTCTCTTTCCAGTGTTTGTACTTTCACCTGTCAGCCGATATGGAAAATACAAATTTTTATTAATTTTCATCAGAACTGATAACCTCTCAAAACAAGTGTTTTATCCTGGATATCCTGACCTCCAAACATGCTTTGTTGTTCTGCAGCTGTTCGTTTGTTTCCACATACTTTGTGGTAAGGCTGTCTACAATGGCGTGGTGCTGCTCGGTGTTTCTTTCCAGCTCCTCTAGTCGGGCCCTCAGCTCAGCCTCTCTCCTTTTGTGCTGCTGATCCGCTTCATAGGACTAACAAATACATGGAGAAGCAAAGAGCATCGCATGAATGCCCTCACAATAACTCAATGTTGGAAGTAAAGAAAAAAAATAAGTGCATCCACCTACTTGTATATGTAATCGCTCATTCTCTTCTATTTTTTTCTGCAGGTCCTCATCAAAAACATTTTGGGTCTGTAGGCTATGATGCTGAGAGGGAGAGTCTCCTTTGTTCTGAAACGAGAACAAGAGCCGTTAATATTTTAACTAAAGAAATTTGGGTCGTTTTTCTTTTTACTTGAAAAATGTATGACCACTCCCAAAAAGTGCATATTTTCATGACTACCGTATTTCCGGACTATAGGTCGCACCTTTTTGCTTAATTTGCATGCCCTGCGACCTATAGAGAGGTGAGACCTATTTATGGATTTTTTCCCATGTTTTTAGACCCATTTTGGCTCAGATATGACCGTTTTTCATTTTGGCCAAAAATGGTGCAGTACCACTTTTGGCCGCTAGGGGCGCAGGCACCAGACCGTAGTGGCTGGCTTCAGAAAGGCTGGCATCCTCCCACCGTCAGCTGGAGCTGCTGAGGACTCAGACAGCGGTGAGGAGGAGGAGATGGAGGGACAGGGACCTTTGACGATGGGAAACCTTCCTCGTTCTCTGGCTGAACTTTTTGCAAGCGACACAGAGGACGAGGAATTCGAAGGGTTTGAATAAACAATTTGTTTGAATAAAAACCGTAAAATAAATATCTGTTTCTGTCATCTTTATGGGCGGGTGAGCGTGTAATTTTAAAGCCGCTTTATTTATGTCGTAACCGTCAAAGTGCATTTATTAACAAAAGTTAAACTGAGACACACTCTTACAATAATGTCAGCTAACAAATCTTTTTTTAGGTGTTTATCTTGCTAAAATTAAAATAGATGCAGGTCTGTTCGCTCGCTCACAGCGGGTCTGCTCTGTGGGTGCGCGCACTGGTTTTGTTTACGTGGTAGCGAAACTATTTAAATTCAGCTGATTTGACCTTTATAATCATTTTATTAACAAAAGTTAAACTGAGACACTCTTACAATATTGTCAGCTAACAAATATATTTTTAGGCGTTTCTGTTGTTAAATTTTAACGAAATGCAGGGTTTCCACCCGCTGCGTGCACACGTATCATCAGACGTAGCGAAACACATTTTTAAATCCAGCTCATTTCACAATTAAGTTCAGCTCAGACACATATTTGCTATAATTTTTATCAAACAAATAATTGTTTTTAAGTGTTAATCTTCTTAAAGCCTTGCTGTGCGCTCCTGCGGCAGACATTTGCAGCAGAGCTAAACACTCGGACCACATTTCCGGGTTGTCTCAGCGGTGATGCGTCACGTCAGCGATGGGTGACGTGTCACGTCGGCGGTGACGTAGGTGCGACTTATATAAAGGTGCAACCTGTTTATGGATTTTTCCAATTTACCGGTATTGACAATAATTAGACAAAGCGACTTATATAAAGGTGCGACCTATAGTCCAGAAAATACTATATTAAAAAGAAATACAGCTTCCCCCCCCTCATCCCAACACCCTCATTTCTCCCTCATGGTCACCTTCCCCTTTTTGCCCTTGGCTTCACTAGCAGCGAGCTCCTCTTGTAGCAGCTCCACCCTCTTGGCAAGCTGTTGGTTCCTGAAAGTGAGGCTGTCCATCTCCTGTTCCTGCTTTCTCAGGCTCTGGTCCCTTTGCTTCAGCTGATCCTAATGTGAAGATTAAAATACAATAAAATTATTGGCTAACAACATAAATCTGCAACTGGCTTTGGGGTAAATATTGCAACTTTAGATGCACTTGTTTAATCAACAAAAAAATGATCCCATCTGGAATTCCCCATAAATAAGACATGACTTTAATTTTTACATGACAAATAAAATGGATTAAAATGCTATATATTTTTTTTGTGTGTATTTACTTTTAGAGCAGTAGAGTTGGCCTGCTCGTCTACAACAGCCTTCTTCAGCACCTGGTTCTGGGCACGGAGCTGTAAAAACACAAATACATAAAACTTTAAAGTCTACTAATCCGAGAGTTCAGTTTTATACCAAAAATGCTCTGTTCTTCACTCAACCTTTTAAGCTTTATGTCAATTTTGTGCACAATGAACTGTTCAAAACTTGATGATGTTCACTATAAAAGAAGTGCCTTTTTATAATAAGTAATAGAAGCAGAGAATGTGTGTTGCTGTTTCATAGTCAGCACTTTCTTCTGCAGGGTAATGGAGAGATCAGAGCTCAACAGGAAATGGCTCAAACGCCCTGAGATGTCAGCTGACACATAAACACAAAGAGCACTGACACAACACAGGTCCACAGAAAACACTGGCAAACAAGACTTTAGATTAAAGCTTCCAGATTAGTGCATTGTGGTTACTTAATTAAGGCAGCACACCGACAGTCAGCGTTCAGTCTTTAACACATAAATGGTTTTAATCATTTTCTTAAATATTAGTTTGGACTTCACATTTTTTACATTGTCCTCTAGTCTATTCCAAAGATCAACGCCTCTTATTGTAGTAGACCTACCCTTTAAACTGGTTCTAAACTTAGGTTTAACAAACATTTCTGTTCCCTTTAAACAACTAAAACATGTGAAGTCCATACTAATATTTAAGAAAATTATTAAAACTATTTTGTTGAAGAGTAACATTTAAGTTGATTCTAATTTAACAAATTATAATAGGTATTTTGATGTGACTGTATATTTCTGATGAGACTGTATACTTTTGTATTACAAATATGTATATTATAGTTTATTGATGTTTGAATTGATTGTTTGATAAGGAGCAGATATGATAAGAAATGTTTTCTTCTTCTGCTTCCTTTCCTTTTATGTTTTTGTTTAATTTTTATTTTAAAAATTGTCATTGTTTTAATATAAAATGAATAAAATTATACAATACAAAATACAATACAATACATAACAGTAACAAGTGTCATAAATACTGTATATAGTTTTACCCTTCAAAGTCCAAAGAAAACATCTGAAAGGTTGTATGAAAATTTGAGACCAAGATCAATGTAAAAGCTTTATAAAGCTGGGTTCATTATAAAAAGAATAAAAAATGTGAGTGTTCAAATCTGTATGTTGGTGGCATTTACTATTAATCTTACTTTTAGATTACATAAAAGTGTGCAAAGTGTTTCATAATAATCAAGATAACTTGGAAACATGAAATGTGAAGCCATCATCATCATGGCTGCACTCTTTTTTTACTTATTAACTGTATTTAAGTGTTACCTTTGAATACTCCTGCGCCAGTTTGCTGTATTTGGTCTGCAGGTCTGCAGCCATGTTCGCTGGAGATCCGTCAACAGTTGATGCTGTTGTTAAAAAATAATCGGGTGTCCCAGCGAGGAGAGCCGGTGCTGAGTTTACCGCTGACTGCAGATCCGTCTGGTTGTATCAACTACCCAGAAGCTACACAAGCTTACTCATTGTGATAAACAGGGACAGTCAGGAGTCCCTGATAACGAGCAAGACGTCCATCCTTCGATTTACACTACCAGCTCATCTCTACTTAAATGTTTTAAGCTAACACAGTTAGCAGCCAAGCTACCCATGTAGCAACAAAAATAATGCCGACACCGAGCAACAGACGCGGGAATCCAGCGGCGTCCGTGAATTGTTTGTCTTTGATATTCAGGGTTTCCACGTCCCAACGTTGTTCGTTTAAAGCATGATTCTAATTATCCAGCTAGCCAGCAAAAGATCTTTTCCTCAAATGAGAACCGATCGGAGAGACAACAGAACAAAGGTCAGAGTTCAGGAAACTGGGGAGTGGTTGTTGCCACAGCGCCCCCTGGTGACAGAAAAACATAATGGACAGAAGAAAAAAATCACTGAACATTTCAAAACATGCTTTAAATGCTGAAAAAAATTATATACTGTATATATATATTTTTTATTATAAATATATATATATAATATATACATATATATATACACTGTACACACACACACATATATATATTTGAATTTCAATTTGTTCCTGATAATGTTTGAACTGTATCTGTGTCCTTGGGTGTCTTGAAAGGCGCTTTTAAATAAAATGATTATTATAATTATAATTATTATTATTATATATACATACATACAAACATACATATACAGTATATAATAATAATAATAATCATCATTTTTATTTAAAAGCCCCTTTCAGGACACCCAAGGACACTTAACAAACACAGTTGAAACATCAGTAGGAACAAATTGAAATATAGAATAAATAAAGAATATAAAATACAAAATAATATAAAATACATTAAGTAAAGTTAATGATTAGCTAGTCTAAAGAGATGTGTTTTCAGAGCAGTCTTGAACAGAGAAAGGGAGGTGGTGTTTTGAAAGTCTGGCGGTAGAGCGTTCCAGAGGTGAGGGACGCTTTGAAAGTGAGAAGTAGAATATATACCGGTATATACATACATACATACATACATATATTTCCTTACACACACACACACCTCTCTCTCTCTCTCTCTATCTCTCTCTCTCTCTCTCTCTCTCTCTCT
>JBBPBX010037220.1:6674-21049 GCA_038048925.1 Garcialebias charrua | reverse complement strand
ATATAAAAAGTAGTGTACCGGTAAATGTAAACAGTAGTAATAAATGTAAACAGTAGTATTGAGTGAAAACAGTAGTAATAAATGTAAACAGTGAATGTAAACAGTAGTATGACTATAGGCAGTAATGCAATGCAAACATTAGTGCGAATATAAGAAGTAGTGCAAACTGAATGAGCACATGACCGTGAGTTGAGTGAATAACCCGTTTTGATGACACAGAGTCCAGTGTTAAAATGTTTGTGTTGTGTGGTAATGTGTGAAAGTTTTTTGTGATTAAGGCAGTACAAGTGGGAGGGAGGGCAGGGGGGGAGGAAGGAGAGAGTTGAATTAATAGTTGAATTAATGAATATACAGTATTCCAGCATTTCATCATTATGTCTTCCTGGAATATCTTACAAAAAGATCTGAAGATCTCAACCTTGACCTCTCTAAATGATTTTAAGAATCTGTTGGAATCCTGGCAAAATCCAATGCAGACATGTTTCTGTTTTTGATTTTCTACATCTGCCTTATAATCTGTCTGTTTTGCTACTTTGATATCTTTGTTTTAATTTGTTTAAAAAACTGTATTTCTCTCTTGTGTTTGTCTATTGTTGATTGTTTAAGGAGATTCTACTGTTGCTGTTGTCATCATTCTTTAGTTTGTAGACAGGTCTCTCTTGTAAATGAGTCCTCGAGGCTCAATGAGATTAAATAAAAGTTGAATGAATGAATGTCTCTTGAATTCTTCTAATTAAACTAAACTGACTTCCTCAAAATACCTTCAATAAGACTAATCTAACAACAGGTGTGTCAGAGATTTGATGGAAGTTGAAGCCACATCACATCATCACATACAAGTTCAGTTCTTTTTGCAGGCTCACAGGGCGGCGAAGAAGGGAGGGGATATCCAGATTCCTAAACAACAAGCGCTTGGAGGAGACATCACTGGGATGGTTTGTTATTAGCTGTCTCTCTTTTCTGGAGATTCTGAGACAGAAACTGAGCAGTACACTGACTGAATACAACTGACAACTCTGAGCTTAAAATCTGAAGAAAGCTTCTCTGTTTCCTGTATGAAAAATATGAATTTAATGTATTATGTTGCTGTGAGCTGCTGCTGAACACTGGAAAAGGAACAAAAGACATTCATCATCTGCAACGGTAAATATTTCTAAACATTTCTTCAATCATAAAAAGTATTTAAACCGTTACCTAACATATTATTCACTTCTTGATGTTTCCCAAAGTCACAGTAATAATTGTTGTATTTTGCAACAAATAGGACATGATTTGATTTCAAGGTTACCAGTCGATTATTTCAAAGAAAAAGTTATGTTTTTTAAAAGTCGTGTCCGTTTTCTCTGGTTTTTTTTTTTTGTCTTTGAGTCTTGCGGTTTTGTTAATTGTGAGTTTAGAGGCATGTTGATTCTGTCTGGTTTGTGTTGACTGTTGTCTCTTTAGTGTTGACCTGCAAAGTTTCCAGCACGTGGGAATGTGCATTAAACTTTCAAAGGAACATCTGGTGAAGAGACTTTAAAAAAAAAAGAAGTTAAATCATGTTGGGGATGGTTGAACCTTGTTATCCTCTGCTGGGTATTCATAACTGATGTAATATATATTTTTTATTATTCCTTTGGTGTCCTTAGGTGTTTGAGAGATTCATGGATTCATCCCTGACAATAAGCCTTTTTCTCCTACTGTGTGTGAACACACCAGAAGTTGGAGGACAGATGGTCGGAGGCAAACCGCCACCACCTCCTTCAGACGCTAAAGCAGGCCGTTGCTCCTACACCTTCATTGTTCCACAGCAGAAACTGACAGGAGCTCTGTGTTTGAACACGCCGCCGTCTTCGCCCAACCGCTCGGATGTGGCAGCGCTGCAGGCCCAGCTCGAACATCAGCAGGAACAGCTGGACAAGCTCCAGCGCCGACTGGAGCAGGAAGGGTCTCTCGCCGTGGAGGTGAGAGCCCTTCGCAAAGAGAGCAACGACATGAACTCTCGCATCGCCCAGCTCCACGCCCAGCTGCTGCAGGAAGTGGTGCACAAGAAGGACCAGGCTTTGGAGCAGCAACGGGTGGAGGGCCTCCTGCTCAATGCCACAACGCAGGTGAGCAAGGAACAGCACACGATCGCTGCATCTAAATCCCTCACCAGCTCATCGTTATGTTTGTTGTGGGGACACCTCAGGCTTTACAGGTGTCCAGTAATTACAGGGCACTGGAGAAGAAATATGGAGCCCTCACCTCCACGATAAGCTCGCAGAACCAGTTCATCAGCAAACTGGAGAAGCAGTGCCAGTGCAGGGATTCCAGCTCTCAGGTACGACACGTGCTCTTCGTGTCTGAAACATTTGCTCAGAGGGACAAGAGCTGTGTGTGTTCTGTGTTGGTGTGTATACAGGTGATGACGGATCCAGCAAACAGCCGGCCTAATGAGCGTCATAATTACAGCTCTGAAGCCAACAAAATGATCAGTGACGTTCAAAGGGACCAAAGCGCTGCCTCGTCACCGCAAGACAAAACAGGAGATTCCCCGGATGCTCCGACCAACAAGCCCTTTTTGAGCTTCCCTGTCACAAAATCTCCAGGTACTTCAGCGTAGGACACAAGGGCGTAGATTTCATCTCATTATTGGGGGGGACCATAAACAGGGAATTTTTTTAAAAGCAAATCTACACTTCCCCAAGATTGGTGGGGTACGGACCCCCCCGACCCCCCCGGGATTTACGCCTATGGAGGGCGTAGATTTTATCTCATTATTGGGGGGGACCATAAACAGGGACATTTTTTAAAAGCAAATCTACACTTCCCCAAGATTGGTGGGGTACGGACCCCCCCGACCCCCCCGGGATTTACGCCTATGGAGGGCGTAGATTTTATCTCATTATTGGGGGGGACCATAAACAGGGACATTTTTTAAAGCAAATCTACACTTCCCCAAGATTGGTGGGGTACGGACCCCCCCGACCCCCCCGGGATTTACGCCTATGGAGGGCGTAGATTTTATCTCATTATTGGGGGGGACCATAAACAGGGACATTTTTTAAAAGCAAATCTACACTTCCCCAAGATTGGTGGGGTACGGACCCCCCCGACCCCCCCGGGATTTACGCCTATGGAGGGCGTAGATTTTATCTCATTATTGGGGGGGACCATAAACAGGGACATTTTTTAAAAGCAAATCTACACTTCCCCAAGATGGGGGGGTACGGACCCCCCCGACCCCCCTGGGATTTACGCCTATGGAGGGCGTAGATTTTATCTCATTATTGGGGGGGACCATAAACAGGGACATTTTTTAAAGCAAATCTACACTTCCCCAAGATTGGTGGGGTACGGACCCCCCCGACCCCCCCTGGGATTTACGCCTATGGTAGGACACATTTCAAAGTAGTACCTCCAAATTCCAAACTGCATTTTTTTCTTCTCTCATCTTTATCAGAGTTATTTAAGAGCTCCGATAAGCAGCAGAAGCTGACGAGTCAACGACCTGCTGGTAGAAGTCTTATCTGCTTGGGAAGGCCTAAACAACGTCAAAGCTGCTCTCAGAGCACAGGCGTCATGATGAACAGCACAACGTTTGCAAATGTTTTAAACGTCTCCAAAAAGCAGAAACTTGCCTACTTTGGTTTAAAAAAAAATTTGAGTACATTATAGAGGACTGGATGTGATGACAGACACAAAATGACTCATCATCACTTCCTAAAGCGCTGCCATGGAGCTCGTGTGTTTTCCGTGGCAGCTCATTAGGTGTCATCACTCCAAGTTCATTTTATCAGGGCCTGTTTCTGGACAGTTTCTGGACAGAAAAAAACATTCCTTTGCTCCAGCTAGATAACCCGAAGCTGCAGAACATCTTTGATCTTCTAGACCAGGGGTCTGCAACCTTTAATATTAAAAGAGCCATTTTTTGCCACTTTGTTCACTAAATTTAACGTGTCCGGAGCACCATTACCTGCTACAACTGAGATCCTCAACTGGTGGCCCACGGACCACTCAAGTTTGTTGGAGGGTGTTTTCTGGACAGTGGGGGTGATTTTATAAAACTAAAATTATCTAATGATTTTTAATATTTTATTGATAATTTTACATTCTAAGACAAAATAAAAAACAAGATTCTTATAAAGAAGGAAAAAATAATATAGTTTTTGCCCTTTAAAAACAAAAACAATAAACTATGCATTCTTACGTGATTTTTTTTAAATTGTAGAAAAATGACGTACTTTGAAGAAATAAAGCATAAAGTGAAAGTGAGTATGTTTTACTCCTTGTAATGTTTCTAGTATTCATATATTTGCTAAATAAATTACAGGAAAACTGCTAAAACTAGCCCTTTTAGTTGTTGTTACAACAACCAATAAAATTCAGTTTTATGTCAGTTTTGGTCAAAGCATGAAAGAGCCGCTGCAGAGGGACCAAAGAGCCACATGTGGCTCCAGAGCCACAGGTTGCAGACCCTTGTTCTAGACGTTAAAGCGACTTTATAAACTGTTACCATTCATTTGAAACAAACAGCATTTAAGCGTTATGCATAATTTTTCTTTTTTTTAAAGCACGCTATGTCTGCATATTACTGGCACGTGTTTTCTTGGTTCAGGGCCGTGGCGGGACTGTCAGCACATCCTGGACTCAGGTGAGACCACCAGTGGGATCTACCTGCTCCGCCCACTGAACACTAACCGCCTCCTGCAGGCCTGGTGCGAGCAGAGTGATGATGTGGGAGGGTGGACCGTCATCCAGAGGAGACAGGATGGATCGGTTAACTTCTTCAGGACCTGGGAGCAGTACAAGGTGACTTCATGCATCTTTGAAGTTTGGAAAACAAAATGAGGGTGGTTATTGTTCGAATGTGGACCTGGGGTCAACAGCGGAAGTAGAAAATATCTGAGGATGTATGAATATGGTCAATAATGAAAGTATTGAGAAAATAATTACAATTTAAAAGGGTTACCAACTGGGTACTTACAAGTTACATATCTAGTACATACAATAGCATGTACAAAATATGTACATAATACTCACAGGATAATTTTTTTTTTTTTTTAAATTTATTCATTTTAAATACAACACAAAAAACCATCTCATTTGAGACTATACATACAGTATAAAAGTAAAATGAAGGGATGCAGAAAGAAGAATACCGGTACATCTGATTTTTTCTGCCCCCATTACAAAGATAATTCAAACAAGACAAAAAGAAAAAAAAGAAAAAAAGATCAATCTAAAAAGTTACAGATTGAAGAAAAGAAAACAACTCATATACTGTAGTTCCAAGAAAGAGAATTTCAAAGAAGACATCTATTACACAATATTGTTATCGTTTATATTTTTGCAAGAAATTTGTTTTGATCATATTTTTTAAAATGGTCATTGGTTTAGCATTTTTAATACCAGTTTCCAAATTATTCCAAAGTTCAATTCCTTTGATGGAGGTTGACCGACCCCTTAAACTAGTTCTATATCTTGGTTTCACAAAAATTTCTGTTCCTTTAAGATTATAACAACTTTTACATTTAACAAAAACAACCTCGGGGGGTTCTGTGGGGGGTACTCCGGGAGTATGGGGTACCAGGCCCATTGATAATGGCTGTTAGGTCCCTGTACGACCGGTGTCAGAGCTTGGTCCGCATTGCCGGCAGTAAGTCAGGCTCGTTTCCGGTGAGAGTTGGACTCCGCCAAGGTTGCCCTTTGTCACCGATTCTGTTCATAACTTTTATGGACAGAATTTCTAGGCGCAGCCAAGGTGTTGAGAGGATCCGTTTTGGTGACCTTAGAATCGCTTCTCTGTTTTTTGCAGATGATGTGGTCCTACTGGCTTCATCAGTTCGTGATTTACAACTTTCACTGGAGCGGTTTGCAGCCGAGTGTGATGCGGCCGGGATGAGGATCAGTTCCTCCAAATCCGAGGCCATGGTCTTGAGCCGGAAAAGGGTAGCATGCCCTCTCCGGGTCGGGGAGGAGGTCCTGCCCCAAGTGGAGGAGTTTAAGTATCTCGGGATCTTGTTCACGAATGAGGGAAAACTGGAGCGTGAGATCGATAGGCGGATAGGTGCAGCGTCCGCAGTGAAGCGGGCGCTGTACCGGTCTGTCGTGGTGAAGAGAGAGCTGAGTCAAAAGGCAAAGCTCTCAATTTACCGATCGATCTACGTTCCCACCCTCATCTATGGTCATGAGCTTTGGGTTATGACCGAAAGAACAAGATCTCGGATACAAGCGGCTGAAATGAGTTTTCTCCGCAGGGTGTCTGGACTCTCCCTTAGAGATAGGGTGAGAAGCTCAGTCATCCGGGAGGGACTCGGAGTAGAGCCGCTGCTTCTCCACATCGAGAGGAGCCAGTTGAGGTGGCTCGGGCATCTGGTTAGGATGCCTCCTGGACGCCTCCCTGGTGAGGTGTTCCGGGCATGTCCCACCGGGAGGAGACCCAGAGGAAGACCCAGGACACGCTGGAGGGACTATGTTTCTCGGCTGGCCTGGGAACGCCTTGGGATTCCCCCGGAGGAGCTGCTCCAAGTGGCTGGGGAGAGGGAAGTCTGGGCCTCCCTACTTAGGCTGCTACCCCCGCGACCCGACCCCGGATAAGCGGAAGAAGATGGATGGATGGATGGATGGATTTGTATATTCAGTTCATTTTTATGAGCTATACATAATCGACAGGATATTGTAATCCATCAAGTCATGGAACTTCAAGCATGATTTCACATGGTACTTACTTAAGTAAGTACCATACCAGTACATACCAGTACCAGTACATACTTGGTACTTACCCGGCTTGTACGGAGTATGCATATTATGTACACTAGCACATACAGGTTTTGTATATGTTACTTAGGAATGTGTCTGATACATACTGGGAACTTACCAAGTACTTATCAACAGTAGCACATACAGAGTACAAGGTAATTACAGAGTTTGTGCCAGGTACGTACTGGTTATATACCTTGAAGCTACAGGGACAGGGTTGTATTATGAAATTATAGGTTACCCTGTACATACAGGGCAGCTGTGGCTGAGTGGTTAGAGCAGTCGTCCTCCAATGCAAGAGCTGGGGGTTCGATTCCACCAGCAGACTCCTTGTTGCCTGTGATGTGTCCCATCAGTGTATGCATGTGATAAAGCACTGTTTATTCTTTGTACAGAAATAGTAGCGTGCTGTATGATTGGGTAAATGAGGGCACAGATTGTAGTGTAAAGCACTTTGAGTATCTTGATAAGGTAGAAAAGCGTTATATAAGTGCAGTCTATTTACCGTTTACACACAAACTACGCACCTACAGTGCATGTATCAGGTACATCCTTGGTACTTAGCGAAGAGGTACCTGGTCCTTATCTGGTATGTACTTGGTACTTGGCTAGCATGTGCCATGTACATATTTACAGTAGCATACCAAGTAGTGTACTCCTGGAATACCTTGGATCTTCTAGTTACGTATCTAGTATTTACTAGGCACTTACCTGGTGTGTGTTTATATACTGTACTGTACCTGTTTTCAATGAGGGCCACAGGGTATTATGAAGAGCCTAGTTACTTACAGGCTACCTGGCACGTAGTAAGTATGAATTTGGTAAGTTAACTTGGTTTTCTATTAAAACTTGTTTGTTTTTCCCTAAAAGCTAAAAGACACAGTACTGTATTAATAAATGGATGTGCTGGTGCAGATTGTGCTGGTGCAGATGGGAGCAGAGGTGTCTTGTCTGGGAATTATGCCTGGTACCCACTGCCCCGATTTCAGGCGGCTGAAGCGGCCGGTTTACATTCAAAGTCTATGAGGAGACGCGTGGAGTCACGGCGACCAGGGAAGCGGCGCAATTCGAGTGATCAAAGCGGCGCGGTGGCAGCCTGAGTTCCCTTCGCGGGCACGCGCGCGTCCAAAGCAACCTAGCCGTCGAGCCGCCGACGTCCCAAATGTTGATCTCTGGAGGCTCGACGCATCCGGCAAACAGTCGGGAGAGCCTCTGCTATCTGATTACACAACCACAACGGGACTTTTTTTGGACTTTTTAAACTTACCGGATCGACCCTCCATGAATTGGAACCAAACTCCGGTAAGAAACGTGGCATTTTTACAGTTGCTGCTGACAGGCTGCTGTTCTCTCCAGTGTAGATCACCCCAAACATAAAAAAAAACGTTTTAATCTCATCAAAGACCGTCCGAGGTGCAGTTAACACAACAACTGAACCCGGAAGACGAGCTAGACCCCTCCTCTCTGCTACCCCCTAGTGTACGTCATCAGACGGTCTTCAGTGGTTTGGTGGGACCCTGACAAGCGGCCAAAAGGGGACGGCAGGCGCGTTTCGAGTTGTGCAGTGGGGACCAGGCATGAGACTAGCAAAGTTTTTTGAGAAGCACCTGTTGTTGGGTTGTGATGTGTGATTTGTCAATTTACATACAGTTGTGTGTCTTCTGTCAGAGACCTCAAGAAACCCCTAATATTAAGGTGTGATTTGTCAATTTACATGTATGTGTTACCTCAGCTTGCAATTTACATAGGTTGGTGCGTGTCTCCTAAGACTGTTATAACTCCACTGGCACACAGTCTGCTCATAGAATTGATAAAGCCCTCTGGATAGAGGTCGAAACGTTTTCTGTAACAAACAAAGTCCAGTTGATCTTGTATTGAACGCCTTTTTTTGATAATAAATGGATGACTCAAGGGTCAACCAGCTGCAGATTTTATTTATTAGTTCATTAGTAAAAGTTTACTTTTCAAGTTTTTATACCAGACTCCTACTGTATTTTTAATTGTTTGTAAATTTTGAAAACTGCTGTAAAGAAACGTTACAGTAAAGAAACTAAAGACTTTTAGAAAGCAGGTCTAAATTAGAGCTTCGGTGTGTTGCAGCTAGGCTTTGGGAACCTAAACGGGGAGTACTGGCTCGGTCTGGAACACCTCTACTGGCTCACCAAACAAGCTAAATATAAGCTGCGGGTGGCTCTGGAGGACTGGCAGGGCCGGCACGTGTTTGCAGAATACGACAGCTTCCGTTTGGAACCAGAGAGCGATTGGTACCGCCTGCGTTTGGGACAGTACCAAGGCAACGCAGGGGACTCTCTGTCATGGCACAACAACAAGGCCTTCACCACTCTGGACCGGGACAAGGACGGCTACATGGGTCTGCTCCTGCTCCAAAGCTCTGTTCTGGAATGACTACGCGTTCATGACTGTTTCTTCTCTTCTGTTGGCAGGTAACTGTGCTCATTACCAGAAAGGAGGCTGGTGGTACCACATGTGCGCCCACTCCAATCTGAACGGTGTATGGTACCGAGGCGGACATTATCGAAGCCGCTACCAGGATGGAGTCTATTGGGCCGAGTTCCATGGAGGTTCCTACTCTCTGAAAAAAGTTTCCATGATGATCAAACCCACATAGCTGCCCAGGTCCCTCTTGCAAATGAGATCTTGATTTCAAATCGGGTTAAATAAAAGGAAAACAAATGGAAAAAACAAACACGCATGTGGCTGACAGAAAATAAAAATGAAGATATAAGCTCCATCAAGTGTCTTCAGTATTTCTGCTTTATAAATAAAATGTGTGCTTAGGTCTAAACTTAAATTTTTTTTTATTATTATTTATTTATTTATTTATTCATTTTACATTTAAAATACCAAAAGAAAAAATGTAAAATCATTTCACGTATTATATGAAAAGAAAACATAAAATGAAAGGTGGCAGAAAGAAGAAGAAATCTTATTATATCTGCCCCTTTTTTTCAAAAACAAAACAATTCAAACAATCAATTCAAACAATAATGATCAATGAGTAACGGAGCAAAAAAAGTAACTCAAATTTCTAGTACATTAAACATTTAACTGAAAATTTTAGTATTTTGTTAGCAATTTAGTTTTGATCATTTTTTAAACATAAGCACTGATTTTGCATTTTCAACATCATTTCCCCAAACCGTTCCACAATTCAACTTCAGACCAGGGGTCACCAACACAGTGCCTGCGGGCACCCGGGTGCCCCCAAGGACCATTTGAGGTGCCCACGGATCTGTTCTAAAAATAGCACAACTCACTACTAAGCTGCATTTAAATTTTCATTTTATTCAGTTGTTATTCTTTTTTGGTATTTATATATATTTTATATGTTCTATACATTTTTTTCAATGTACGCTTTGTTATTTCCAAAGAGTTTATCAAACTGGTGCCCTTTGTATGACTCCGTACCCACGAAGTAGATCTCAGTTTCGAAAAGGTTGGTGACCCCTGAAATAGACCGTCCCTTCAAACTAGTTTTGTACCGTGGTTTTGCAAAAAATCTCAGTTCCCTTAAGACTGTAACAGCTTTTTCTCTTAACAAAATGCATTTGAACGTTTGAAGGTAGTGTGTTATTATGAGCTCTATACATTACTAATAAAATATTATAGTCCACCAAATCATAAAACTAGTAATTTGAGTTAGTGAAATAATATATTTGATGGATGACAGTAAGGCTTTCTTGTAATAATTCTCACAGCTCTTTTTTGTAAAATAAAAATAGGCTTTGTTATAGTTTTGCATGCTTTTTCCCACTTGAAACCATTCGGTAAATAACCTGTTAATTGCCAGATATTGCAAATATCTTATTTTACACTTCGTAAAGTATTCCTAATCAACAATACCTTAACATCATTTTTAGCTGGTGTGCACCAGGTTTTGGGAGGATACTATGAGCAGCTGCACAGAAGAAGGCTGCATGGGTGGAGGAATAACCAACAGTTGCGCCACAAAGGATTTCCTGTTTCCTGGGCGTCTATTTTCCCCTTTAGCTTTCTTTGACTACCTATGTAACTGTCAGAATCATCTGTAGCGTCAGATCTGGGCCAAGGTCCAGTTTGTTCCATCAGAAACCTGGACCTCATCTGGTCCTTCCTGATTTCCCACCTCTCCTCCTCCTGCGTGCTGCTTAAGGATGCTGCCTGTCAAGATGCTGGGGCTTCTGCTCACATTGTCTCTGTGTGGTGAGTGGAACTGACGAGTTATGAATCATAAACGTTGGAAAGTTTGTTTGATTTTAGGGGTCGCAGGTTACTGCGATGTTGGGGTTATTTGATTTATTGTTTGTTTTTACTCACTTTTTTTGTTTTGATAAGTACACACGTGTTGTGAAATGAAAGGAAGAAAAAGACATGATGATTCAGGAAATGACTACAGTATTCTGAGACGTTATCTTTGAGGTAATTTTAAACCGAAACTATCAACAGAAATAGAAATAAATGAGTAAAATGTAATTCTAAGTGGGAGGGGTAGGTGTTATGAAGTCGGTGTAAAAACAGGAGCGTGTAAATGAAAACTGGGTGTGGTGATCGTTTTTACAAAATACAACTTAACCTGTTAATGCTAGTCTTTGTATAGCATCGATGGCTGTCAGACACGCGTGAATGTTCTGTATTTTTTAAATTATACATAGACTATCAACAATAAATTAAAATGTATCAAATAGCATACCCTGATGCATGCTCAATAATCCAGGTTAAAAAAAAATCTAAAAAAGCTAAGTCTGGTCCTCTGGACATTCAAAAAACAAAACAAAACAAATTGTAGAAACGTTTCGTCTTTCGTCTGAAAGACTTCCTCAGTCTGAGCTGCTGTATTCAGCTCAGTCTTATAAATAGCACCCTCTCACAGTGGATCAACCAGTTGGCTGATGACAGCCGAAACCAGCTGCTCACATGATCAAGGAGGACCATCAGCCTAACGATGGATCGTTAGCACCCTGATGGTTGTTTGCTATTCACAGAGGGCTGAGTGATACTAGCAATAACAGCATTGTAAGAGGGGACAGTTGAACCCGGAGGCCTCCACCTCTGTTTAATGATGGACGGTTTCTTTTCACAAAGATGGCCTCCTTTACTCCTCTCTCAAACCATTGTTCCTCTCTATCAAGGATGTGAACATCTTCATCCCTGAAAGAGTGACCGCTGGCCTGGAGATGAGTGTAGACCGCAGAGTCCTGACCTGATGATGTTGATCTTCTGTGCTGGGCCATCCTTTTGGCCAGTGGCTGTTTAGTTTCCCCGATGTAAGACTGATCACAGCCCTCCTGACACTGAACAGCATACACAACATTACTCTGTTTGTGCCGGGGGACTGGATCTTTGGGATGAACCAGTCTTTGCCGTAATGTATTTTGGGGTTTAAAAGCCACTGGGACGTTGTGTTTAGAAAATAAACGTCTCAATGTCTCTGAAACTCCCGCAACATACGGAATGACCTGTTCACTGTGAGAGGGTGCTATTTATAAGACTGAGCTGAATACAGCAGCTCAGACTGAGGAAGTCTTTTGGACGAAAGACGAAACGTTTCTACAATTTTTTTGCTTTGTTTTGTTTTGTTTTTTGAATGTCCAGAGGACCATACTTAGCTTTTTTAGATATCAAATAGCATATTTTTATGCATATCCTATAATATTTTTTCAACTCCCTAACACTAAATAAAGCAACAGCCGACAAGTTTTTTTTTCTTCGTGTCTGCAAAAATATCTCGTGAAGCACTGATCAAATTTTTATGAACGTAATAATTTATAGGATGTAATTATTGGCTGTAGTTACAACTAATTAACCGTTAGAGTCAACTTGCTACAGATAAGTTACCCTGAAAAACACAAAACATGGTTAACTTCTTTCGTCTTTACAGAAATGGAGCTGACATTTGTTGTGTAGTAGCTGAACAGAACATATTCTAAACTGAACACCTTTGATTTGGAGTTTTACCATCAACTATGAAGTCAACTCTGTCTTTTAGCAAAATAGCTTAAGAACCACCACATGGATTTGAACAAAACCTTTACAAAATATTCAATGAGCCTCTATAACTCATTAGGAATCAACACATGGATGGCTGCCACATTCACATGAATTTAGAATACACAAAATGACTAATTCAAAGGTTTTAAGACATATTGTGGTAATATGTGAGGAACTAGATGTAACAAACTTATCAAGCAAGAGCTTAGCCTTAAAGGTGCTATGTGTAACTTTCTGTAGAGTGGAGAACTTAGAAAAAATTTCAACAGGCAAAGCATTCTGATCCCTCCCCCTCAGAGCCATATATGGCTCTGAGGGGGAGGCTCTGCTGAGATTCAAATTCAAGCTCTGTTTTTATTGGCTGATTCAAATTCAAGCTCTGTTTTTAATTGGCTGGTTACAAACTCTGTTTTTATTGGCTGTCATTGTCCTGGTCACTCTGTGTTTTTAGTGTTTTTATAAATGCTGATAGAGAAGCAAGGGGACTATAGTTTTTTTCAGAGATTACTTTGTCTAACATCAGTTTGTCAGTAGATAGTGACAGAGTGAAGAAATATGTTAAAAATATATTGTTTGAAAAGTTACAGACTACATTACAATCTTACATACCCCAGCTTTAAACTGTAATATTGGAGTCGACATTGTTTGGGTGTTAACAAAATATCTCATGAACTACTGGACAAATTGCATTGAAACTTTGAGAAAATTGGAAATACAATTGATTAGCCTTTGCAGTCAATACTGTAAGATGGTTATCACAGCTAATCCACATCAGCCAACACAATACTGCCTCAGTTAATTTGACATATACTGTACAGTATTGAGGTTAAAGTTTAGGGTGGTAGTAGCTGAGAGTCATTCACAACCCTTACTCTAAGAGTGTGACAGCTTGCTGTATTGCATGAGATTACACAGATTATTTACAATGTGTCTTTACATAGGCAGTAATTTTTCAGCATACCATAACTACAATCTTAGACAAACTAAGGTGATGGATAATATATGTTTTTTTTTCAAAGAAGCTTTGAATTTATTCATAGTTTTAACTGCTAAATGTTGTTCAAAAAACAGTGCATGCGCTCTTGTTTTTCCCAACTTCATGAAAATTTCAACATAAAACTGCTCCATTAGAGGCATTATTCATCAATTTGTGCACTCAGAGTACAATAAAGTCTGCTTTACGTGATTATTTTTCTGTCTACAGATGCAGATGACACATGTCCTCCTGGGATGAACCCTCTCATCCTGGACCCTCCCATGCTCATAACTGAATATGGAGAAGACATCCATGTCAACTGTTCCGTTATAGAAGAATATCCTGAAGAAATAATTACCCTACTAATAGGAACATATCAAACTCAAAGTGAAAGTTTTGACAGCTTTGTTTCCATCGTTGCACCAGTGAGGGACTGGAATGCTAAGGGGGAGTGCAAAATAAAGCTGAACGAGTCTGTTGAATGCAGCCAAGAGATTGAAATTATAGTTTATAGTAAGTGTAAACAGTTAAATATGTGCCATTTGTAAAGTCACACAGTCAAAAATTAACAGCAATATTTTGGTTTATTTAACCTTTCATAATTGAAAAAAGTTTTTTTTTTCAAAGTCAAATTTTCACCATGTCATTCATACATTTATAAATGTCATAGTTTCAAACTAAATATTTA
>JBBPBX010037219.1:15886-31045 GCA_038048925.1 Garcialebias charrua | reverse complement strand
ACGTCTGTGCTCATCTACCCTATGCCACCCACAATTCAGGTTTGCAACCTGCTACTGTGCCCACAGACCAACAAGCGTGCCTGTATGGACTAAGCACCCACCCAGGAACAGGCAGCTGGGCAAGACGAGACTACACAAAACCACTGTCTGATGAAGTGAAGGGTATGCACACAGACCTACAGAGACAATCAAGCATGGTGACTATGGGATACAACTTCATGACAAATTGCAGCGTCACTTCAAATGTCATGCCTCTACCCCAGACGCCCATCAAACTGCCTGAACTGATCACGACACATCTGCCGCCAAGCGTTTTGGGACTCTGTGTTCTCAACAATGGAACCATCCCGGTGGGCCTGGTACCCTGGAACTTATGTGACAAAGTGTATTCATTCTGTGATGTCACGTATCCACGTACAAATACACTGAACTATGTGCATTGCGTTTTCTGTAAAGCAGGACTGCATTATGAAAACGCCAACCGTTTCGAGTCAGGAGATGTCATCGATTGCACACACCTCCTTGAACAAAGGACTTTCAACATCACCAAGCCAACAAGAGGACAACAGGAAACCACCCATTGCAGCATTGCAGTGCCAGGTGACAAAGGCTGTTGTATTTTAACTGACTGGCATTTCTTGTGTGGACACAGGGCCTATACAGCATTGCCACCTAATTGGGGGGGCCTTTGTGCTTTGGTCCCCCTATCCAACACGATGTTTGTGCTGAGGAAGGCACCGACGCCCACAGCCCACAGGACAAGATGCTCTCCAGTGCCTGAGATAACAAGATGGGGAAGGCTCACCACCAGCACCGACGTCCCATGGGAATTCAGGATCTGGAATGGAGGGGAAAAGTTCTTCCAAAGCCTCTTCCCATGGGTAGGAGTCGGTTAAGTATGAACTCACGTTGAAATCAACGGGTATGCCCTCCCCCGCCTCGTCAACAACACCTACAAATCAGCAAATGGAACTCTGGGAGAGCTGAAAGCAATGGGAGAGATGATCCTACAAAACTGACATTCTCAACCTCCTGACTGCATCACGAGGAGGCGTGTGTAAAATTATTGGTGAATCGTGCTGTACCTACATCCCAGATGAAACAGGAACAAGAGGAAACATCCACAATGCTTTGCACGATCTGAGCGAACTCAAAATATATGTTGAGAGTGGGACTAAAGGAACATACCCTTTCAACCCATGGTCATGGTTCACCTCCGGACCATGGTGGCACCTCCTGCTGAGAATCTGCACTCCAATCCTGACAATATTGTTTCTGTTTTGCCTACCCCGCTAGAATCAGTGGGACATGATGTATATGATAATTAGCCTAAAAGGAAAATACAGAGTGATTCTTTTTCTCATTTTTTGTTGTTTTTCTTTTGGTTTAAGTCCATAAAGGACCTTAGTTCATAAAGAACTCATTTTTGCTGTGCGCCTCAATGATCGTTTCCCACATCTTTTACAAACATTATTTTTAACTGTTCATCTGATTGTTGTAACCAGTTTAAATGATAAAGAGGACGGAGATGTTAGAGAATTCAAATATTGATCATTTAAAACTTATTACTTTAATGTATTCTGATGAATCATTAACCAGTTTGCTTTACTAAAAGTCTTTCTGTATGAAACAAAACATCTCTGAAGAACACAACTTGTTGCTTCCTGCACACAGAACAAAAACACTGATTAGGCCAGCTCATGTTTTAATCACAGATAAGGTTTTGACATTACGTTATTGTTTGTTTTGACATTGCCACACTCATGTTTTAATCACAGATAAGGTTTTAACATTACGTTATTGTTTGTTTTTACACTGCCACGTTTTCCATGTGCTATCTGAAACTGTCATCCTGTTACTCATTATTGTCCAACCTTTGAGAGAATAAAAAGCCAGTACGCACTTTCCAATTTGGATTTGATCTCAAACAGTTTTGAAACTTGTTTCAAAGTGCCTTGAGGTGATCTCCCATTTTCAAAGTCTGCTGCTCTGAAAATTGATTCTTGTCTCTCTTCTTGTGTGGTTCGTGTTGAAGGTGAAGGTGTTTAAAAATCCTCCATCAGTCCCTGTCTGTGACACTTATTACACTTGCTCTTGAGTGCGGGGCATTTCTTAATGTCTGAGTGTTTGGGTTTTCCACATCTCCCACAGCTCTCTGATTTTTGTGCTGTTTGGTGGTCGCTGCCAGCCTGCCACTGTCTGTGTCGTCCGCTCCTCTCCACGTGTGGGCCGCTGTGACGACGCAGCATGTTCACGTGAGCCTCGTGTGGGTTAGACTGAAGACTGACTTGTTTAGTAATCTCCTCTGCCTGCCGCGCTTGTTCAATAACTTCAGTTAATGTTAGGTCTGCTTTCAGCTGAAACCTGCGGGACAGTTCTTTATCTTTGATGCCCACCACCAGACGGTCTCTGATGTGCTCATCACGTTTGTCTCCAAACTCGCAGTGCTCTGCTAGCTCGTACAACACTCGAATGTACTGTTCTGCCGTCTCTCCTGGCGACTGGCTGCGCTGATAGAAACAGGCCCGCTCGTGTATAACGTTACGGCGAGGGATGAAGTACTCGTCAAACTTCTTAAGAACAGCTTCAAGGTTTTTAGTTTCCTCTTCGTCAGCAAAGTTGAACGAGCTAAATATCTTTTCAGCTTCGCTCCCCATAGCATAAATGAGTGAACTCACTTGTGTTTCTCCATTGTCCTTATTTAGCTTCGATGCTAACCGGTAGCGCGAAAATCTCTGTTTCCACTCCAGCCACTCGGCAGGACAGTCAAACTTGAATTCACTCGGTGGGTTAAACTTCGCCATCACAATTCTTTCTTTTAGGTACTTCTGACACCATGTAATGTACTTACTGGTACATAAAAATAGATGACGAAGAGGATGCAGGTCGTCTTCACACCACGTACTTCATTGAACCAAGACTGAACAAAGACTGCTTGTTCCCCGCTCGGGAAAGCCCCTAACAGCAGTACCCAGCATGCTTTGCGCATGCACTCTTAAAGTGACAGTACACTTATATACCATTCATTACAGGAGCGGTCCATAATTGCAGTAATCGGCTAATGCATGCAGGGCTGTAACAAATGCATCCACTGTTTCATTTGGCTCTTGTATTTGCGCATATTAAATCGTGCGCGCTCATAAATAACATTTTTCTTGACTATGAAGAAGTTCTGGAACCCTTCTTTCACTTTTTCATACTGGCGCTGGTCTGCATCGTTTAGCTTTAATCCTCTCAGGACATCATCCGCTTCATCTCCCATGCAGTATATTAAGGTGTTTACCTGGTTTTCATCAGAACTCAACGACAAGCTACTGGCCTGGCGGAACCTCTCGAAGCGACGGATCCATTTTGTCCATTCATGTGGCTTCGAAAAATCAAAAGGCTCCGGCGGCTGGATGCTGAACGTGGCGCTGGGTGTGTTAGCCGCTATGCTAACTCCTGCCCTCGGCTGCTCGTTTTCTTCAGACATCTTAAAAATAGCTGTAGCTCGTCTTTCCTCTTCTTATCCACGCCAGACAGACTCCTCAGCAACTCACCACTTCTGACACCATGTTGTGTTCTTATTTTCAGAACAAATACGTGGGACTTCATGTGCTGGCAAACACTCACTTTATTAGTCAGACCAACGTCAGCCTCGTGCTTGTTACGATCCAGCGTGGTGTGGGAGGGGTGAGTCCAGTGGTGCAGACGGACACTCAGAGACACGTGTAGCAAAAGTCAAAAATACTTTAATAACAAAAACTCAAAAGCTCAACTGTGGCTGTAATACAAAAACTTCAACATGACGAGTTGTACTCACAAAAACCAAGGAGCTGCAAAGACACGACACACCAGGGAGGAAGATGAATGACCCGACAAAGACATGCACACAAATGCAAACTTATATACACAGACTAATTACCTATAATCATAAACACCTGAGAACGAGATGACACACAAACCTGAGACAGACAACATGCAAGACAGACCACCAGAGGGAGCCAGGCAAGGAAGGAGACAACCACCAGAGGGAGCCACTCTTACAGTACCTCCCCCTCAAAGACGCCCCCAGGCATCCCCAAGGAACATCCCCAACAACCAGGGCGGGCACGAAGGAAAACACAGGGACAGGGGAACAGGACAAGGGACAAAAAGCTAAACACAAAGCCAAACTTGCAAAAACCAGAACTAAACAAAGATGAAAACCAGAAAACTAACAAGCGTCAAAATCAGCAACCGGCGTAGAAACACCGGGCATAGAGATGTCATCGGACTTAGTGACGTAATCGACGTGGAGACCCTCCAACGAAGCGGATGCGTTAGAGAAGCGAGGACCCTGGGGTAGGAGCCGTTTTGTCACAGAGATCATCTGTGGACAACAGAGTGCACCCATGCTCATTTTTCTCTCGCCGTCTGTCTCCAGCTGAACGGAATTAAGACGTGGGCAACAGAGAACTGCTGGCTGTAAAACTGGCACTTGAGGAATGGCGTCACTGGCTTGAGGGTATGGAGCTCCCTTTTCTTATCTGGACTGACCACAAGAACCTCACTTATCTCAGAGATGCCAAACGTCTAAATCCCAGGCAGGCACGCTGGTCACTATTTTTCAATAGGTTCAATTACACACTGACTTTCCGACCAGGTTCTAAGAACGTTAAGCCCGATGCTTTGTCTCGTCAGTTTTCTCCTCCAGATGCTCCAGAGAGTGAAGAGAACATCTTACCCCCGGCTTGCATCATTGGAGCACTCACCTGGCCCATTGCCCAAGAGGTTCGTGATGCTCATCGTTCGGAACCAGACCCTGGCACGGGACCTCCTGGTACGCTCTTCGTTCCCACCGCCATGAGGTCCAAGGTACTCGACTGGGTGCATACGAACAAGCTCTCATGTCACCCAGGTATCACACGTATGTTGTTGTTAACAAAGACCCATTTCTGGTGGTCCACTCTGTCTCGAGACGTCAAAGATTTTGTTGCAGCTTGTCCCACATGTGCCAGAATAAGGACTGGTACCCAACCCCCTGCAGGACTTCTTCAGCCATTACCCACACCCAGCCGCCCATGGTCTCACATCGCTGTTGACTTTGTCACCGGCCTGCCTCCATCTGAGGGTAACACCACCATTCCCACCGTCATCGACAGGTTTTCTAAAGCAGCCCATTTTGTGCCTTTTCCCAAGTTGCCTTCTGCAATGCAGACTGCTCATCTCCTTGTTAAGCATGTTTTTCGTATTCACGGTGTCCCTTCCGACGTGGTGTCGGATAGGGGTCCCCAGTTCGTCTCTCAGGTGTGGCGCAGTTTTTGTGGTTCCTTGGAGGCGTCGACCAGTCTCACCTCCGGCTATCACCCGTAGTCCAACGGTCTGGCTGAAAGGCGCAACCAGGAGCTTGAGGCCACCCTTCGATATCTCGTTGAGGGCAATCCATCCGCCTGGAGTCATCATCTGGTCTGGGTGGAGTACGTCCACAATGCCCATACATCTGCGGCCACAGGTATGACACCTTTTGAAGCATCGCTGGGATATTTGCCTCCTTTGTTCCCTAGTCAGGAGTCGGACATAACGGTGCCGTCGGTACAGCACCATTTCTGACGATGTCGGCGTATCTGGCGCCAGGCTATGGCGGCGCTCCTCCGCACGGCCGCCCAAAATAAGCAGTTTGCAGACCGCCACCGGTCTTCTGCGCCATCCTATCAGGTGGGTCAGAGGGTTTGGCTTTCCACCAGGAACATCGCCCTGAAGGACACCCTGAGGAAATTGGCACCTCGTTTGATCGGGCCTTTCCCTATCGTCCGGATCGTCAACCCTTCTGCGGTGCGTCTTCGGCTACCCGCTTCCATGAGGGTTCATCCGACGTTTCACGTGTCCCAGGTCAAGCCCGTTTCTGAGAGTCGTTTGTGCCCGCCTGCCGGCCTTCCACCGCCCCCTCGTCTCATCGACAACCATCCGGCCTTCACCGTCCGTGCCATTCTGGATGTGCACCGTCGTGGGAGAGGGTTCCAGTATCTTGTGGACTGGGAGGGATACGGCCCTGAGGAGCGGTCGTGGATTCCTCGCTCCTTCATCCTGGACCCCAGTCTGATCACCTCCTTCTTCAGGGCTCACCCGGAGAAGCGCGTCGGGGCTCCTGGAGGCGCCCCTTGGGGGGGGTACTGTAAGAGTGGCACCTGCTGCAGCTCCAAGATGGCCGCCAATCATCCACAGCTGACGGTCATCCACCTGACGAGCTCCACCTATACTTAAGGCTGCAGTCGAGTTCTACTCTTCGCTGAAGCATTTTATGCCACACATGCCCTCGGATTCTCCTGGTTCCAGCTCTCTGCTTGTCGTGCTTTGCCCTCCAGCCACTTGTCTGCCTCATTCGCCCTCTGGGACTCCATCTCAAGGAATTAAGGACTCTCTGGAATCATCCTCTTTCATCCGTAAGGAAACAACAAACAAACAAGTTCAATTACCCTGGAAGAATTGTCTGATCAAACCCATCTGACTGTCCTTTTTTCATCTTCCAGGAAATGCAGAGGACCCTTGTACATTTGTAAATAGTTATTCCCCACTGTAAATAATAAACACTGTTACTTTTGCACCTTTTTGTCTTGTGTCGTTCTGGATCTCGTTACCAACTGGGTTACTTTTTGAGATCTTAACAGTGCTGCCTCAACACGTCACATCCTTCAGTGTGTAACGTTCAAGAACACTCGTTAATAACAGTTACTATCATGAACACCACAAAGGTTAGGTCCACTACACTTAGGGCAGCCGTGGCGTAGTGGTAATGACAGTCGTCCCCCGATCGGAAGGTTGGAGGTTCGAATCCCAGTTCCCCACACCATGTGTCGTTGTGTCCCTGGGCAAGACACTTAACCCCGAGTTGCTCCCGGTAGGACTGGAAAGGCGCCTTGCATGGCAGTCTGCCGCTACCGGTGTATGAATGCGTGTATGAATGGGTGGATGGTTGGTATTGTAAAGCGCTTTGGGGCTCCTCACAGGGGGCTAGAAAGTTCTATATAAATAAGCTCCATTTACCATTTACACAGTCGCTACATGCACAATGAATACAGCTGAGCCCAGGGTTGCCAGATAAATTTAAAAAATGCCTTACCACCTCCTTTTCTATGCACATGTTCAAGAAACACAACACAAACTTTATCTTGCTCAAGATGAGAGTTCTGCAATGGAGTTAAATTCAAAGCAGTCTGCTCCTGACAAATAGTGTTAAATTATTATTTTATCCATGAATGTTTCTGTTAAATTATTATTTTGTATATATAAATGTTTCTGTTCAGTACCCTGAGATTACTTCTTTTGTGAATTGACGCTATATAAATAAACTGAATTGAATCTTAGAACATCTTTACTCAGCACACACGACAGTTTAGGTCAAAATACTATCATTTTGTGTATGTGTAACTGGCTGCTAGACTTCCTGACCGGGAGACCACAGACAGTACGGATCGGGAGTAACACATCTAGCACCATCACATTGAACACAGGGGCCCCACAAGGATGTGTGCTGAGCCCCCTTCTATTCACCCTGCTAACACACGACTGCACACCATCGTACAGCTCCAACCACTTCATCAAGTTTGCGGACGACACAACAGTGGTAGGTCTCATCAGCAACAACGATGAGACGGACTACAGGAACGAGGTGAGCCGCTTGGCCTTGTGGTGCGGACACAACAATCTCACTCTCAACGTGGAGAAGACAAAGGAGATTGTCGTGGACTTCAGGAAGAGGGATGCACAACATGCCCCTCTGACCATCAACAGCACCGCAGTGGAGAGAGTGGACAGCACCAAGTTCCTGGGAGTGCACGTCTCGAAGGACCTGTCCTGGAGCAGGAACACTGCAGCACTGGCCAAGAAGGCTCACCAGCGCCTCTACTTTCTCCGCAAGCTGAAAAGGGCTGGAGCTTCAACCCCCATCATGTGCACCTTCTACAGGGGTGCCATAGAAAGTGTCCTGACCAGCTGCATCACGGTGTGGTTTGGTGCATGTACTGCATCATGCCGCAAGAGCCTCCAGCGCATCGTGAGAGCAGCTGAGAAGATCGTCGGCACCTCCTTGCCCTCACTGCAGGACTTACACAGCAAACGCCTCACTCGGAAAGCCCACTGCATGGCAGGTGATCCCACACACCCACTACACAGCCGCTTTAGACTGCTGCCATCAGGGAGGAGACTGAGGAGTCTCCAGGCTCGTACCAGTAGACTGAGAGACAGCTCTGTTCATCAGGCAGTCAGAATGCTAAACACTCTGCCTGCTCTGCCTCCCCTCCCATTTGAACTGCCTTAACACAAAAAACTTTCTCACACATTACCACACAAACTACTGTTTACATTCACTGTTTACATTTATTAATACTGTTTACATTTATTACTACTGCTTTACATTTATTACTACTGTTTACATTTACACTACTTTTATCTACACTACTGCTGATACATATACAGTATTCTCTGACTAGCCTTATCTAAGGATGCCAAATGTGCCTTATGTGCCTCACTGCATATGCCACTTTGCCTCTATACCAACATCAACTACCTCATACATATACTGTGTACATTAACTTATATGCTGCTGTGCCACTCTTTGCAAATGTCAATGCTAGAACCTTCAGTTTATTTTATAGATATACTTTTTATACTACTATGCAAAAACTCAGGACAGTATTACACTTTTATTATTTCATTTTATGCTTATGTTCATTGGGTGTTTGGTGTTTTAGGGGTGTTTGGTGTTTCAGTGTTGGTGTAAATTTTCATACTTTTATACTATTGTGAAAAAACTCAGGACAGTGTTACACTTTTACTATTTTATGCTTATGTTTATTAAATGTTTTAGTGTTTAGTGTTTAGATGGTTACTGTTGCACCGAGGGACTGAGAGAAACGCAATTTCGGTNGCGCAGCTTGTGCAGCCCTTAGCCGTTAGCTTCTCACTGCGGTCTCCTGTTTGGGAACGTTTCTTGTTAAAAGACGAGCGCGTACATCCAAAGCTGTGTGGACGTTGTTTCACAAGACTGGCTCTGCAGCAGCGAACGTCTCACGTGAACGCGCTTGAAACTACGTCATCGGAATGTGAACGAAGAAAAAGCAGCTTGCAACAGCCAACAACAACAGCTGCTGCATTTAAACTACTTTTATCAGGTAAATCAAATCAGTCCAGAGCAATAACACAAACTATGAGTTTTTAAATCTATGATTCTAAGTCTGAATGTTGTTATATGCGCAGGCTTTAAAGTTATTCATCCTCGCTACGAACACCCATCACTCAAAAAGTTCAGAACTTTGTGAAAAAACTAAAACTGATATTGTCAACAAGCCCTGGAGCAAAGCCCTGCCCTAATGATGAGTGAAAGATTCAACCGTTCAAGAAGAGGTATTGTTCTTTTATTATTATTATCTAAATAATCTTTTTTATTCAAAATCATAATCTTATTAACTTTTTTTTTTGTCTTTTATTTCCAGTGTGGGACAGAGGTAGCTGCTCTTTTCTTCCACTTCAGGGACAGACATCCACCAGAATCTGGTGACCAGGGGCCTCATGTATCAACCGTGCGTGCGCACAAAAACATTGCGCACGTCACTTTCCACGCAAAACCCCGTATGTATCAAAACTGAACTGAACGTGAATATATGCGCATCCAGGTACATTTCCACGCCAGCTCCCGTGCTGGCGTACGCACGTTTCTGTGGTTCTTGTTCCTTTGGCGACACTTACAGGTGATTCAGAGAAACTGAAGCCCCACAGTCTGTGGTTGACTTTAAGAGCGGCTTGAAGACCTTTCTTTTCAACCGAGCATACTTTACTCCTCATGATTCTACTTTTGATCTTAGCTGATACTGTTGTTGATTTTAATTGTTTTATTATTTGTCTTATTGACATTCAAATATGTTGCACCTTGTAGCACTTTGAGATTTCCATTAATGAAAAGTGCGTTATAAATTGAATTCATTATTATTATTATTATTATTATTATTATTATTATTATTATTATTATTATTATTATTATTATTAACTGTTCATGATGTGAAAATGATTAATATTCCCTCCAAACACACGATTAACAAGTATTACATCCACATGACGCAGTGAAATAAAGGACGCGCAAAGTTGTGCCAAAAATAAATTTAACAGGAACGGATTCATTCAGCCTTACTGGAGAATATAATAAATAGTGTAACACGCAGAGCATTTATTTAGAAACAGATATAATTTTCTGATCTAGGATATGGCTTATCAGCCGTTTTCAGAAATAATCATTTTTCAGTTTGGCACTGCTGCTGCGCTCTGGGGAGCCGTGCATCACGCGTGCATACAGAAGCAGCGGTCAAACTGTTCCACAGAGGGAGCTGCAGGTCGATCGGGACTGTGCAGTCCAGTCCACACAAAGCCGGATCATGTCCAATGGAATGTCTCATCCATATGATTCCAAAGGCTGAGTGGTCGCGCTTGGAGCGCGCCGCGCGCACCCTCACCGGTGTTGACACGGCAGCTGGAGGTGTTTCATTATCTGCGTTTATTGTAGATTTCTCCAAAATGACACGTGAAAGTACACCTTATATAACTTGTAGGAGAGTAAAAGCTTCACAGACAGACTGCGCACAGGGCTGCGGGGGGCGCAGCGTCTGGAGACGCCAACATCACGTGATGTCATGAAATGTCTCCACCAAGACGCACAGACTCGTTTCTTCACATCATCTACATAAACAAAGATCTATGTTCTAGCAAACATCCAAGTAAGTTCCTCTGTGTTTACAGTAATAATGGTAATAAACTCGTGCGCAAAGTTAATATTTCCACACAGAATGAATGAATGAGCCGGTTCGCGCACCACAGCAGGGTGCGCGCGCACACATACCGACACACAATCACTCGTTCTTTGCATGATGAACACATTTTATTACTATTCTTACTTAGGATGTTTGTCCTCACTCATATTATATTAAATTCATTATTTTCCCGAATCTAGAAATCATTTCTGATCGCGCAGGGATCAAACAAACATGTCCTTCACACATGCAGGAAGTAATTTGCATCTGTTTAACATATGTAAATGTAGGCGTGTCAGGGGAGGTGTCTCACGTGCGCTCAGTTCCACGTCAATTGTGATGTACAAAAGGAATGTGCGTGGATTCAGGTGTACGCTCAGTTTGATACATCCGGATCTTTTTGTGCGTGCACACATTTCTGGGTTTGACCGTACGTCACTTTTCAGTAGGAAATCCACGCAAGTCTTTGATACATGAGGCCCCAGATCACCTGCAGCTAAGAAGTGTGTGATGACTGAACTGAACTCTGAACTGTTCCAGGATCTGTCCCACCAAGAAGAGGTTGTGAGTACAGTAATGAGGACAAATACAGCCACACTGCTGCTACTGGACAAAAACTTGATTAGTTAGATTGTAAACAGTCTGTTGCTGCTTATTGTTCTGGTTCTGACTGTTATTGTATTTATTAAGATTTTTATTATTGTTAAAATAGTTTTATTGTAGAGTGCTGTTTATTTAAAATATCATCCAAATGGGTCACTTTTATTTATTACTACAATACAATACAAATGTATTTTTGGCATATTTTCAAAATAAACATTTTGTAAGTCTTTATTTTGTACTTTTTTTTTTTTTGTACCGAAAATAAACCGAACCGAGCCCTCCTTGTAGTTGAACCGAACCGAAATTGGATTTTAGCGTACCGTTACACCCCTAGTAGTGGGGTTGTTTATTGTCTATCCATTCGTTTTTGGCCATTAAAGGTTTAGCTTGGATCCTGAGAACATGGCAAAACTTGGCTTGGCTTTAGATAGAGGTCAGCATTTGACTTGAAAGCCTATTTTTTGTACCTCCTATCTTCAGTATGATCAGTTTCTGGTTTGATGATTGCTGATAAAGTATTGGAAATGTATCATACTAATTTTCCTTTTTTTTTCTACATGGCTGTGACACGGGTGAAGCGGGCGCTGTACCGGTCTGTCGTGGTGAAGAGAGAGCTGAGTCAAAAGGCAAAGCTCTCAATTTACCGATCGATCTACGTTCCCACCCTCATCTATGGTCATGAGCTTTGGGTTATGACCGAAAGAACAAGATCTCGGATACAAGCGGCTGAAATGAGTTTTCTCCGCAGGGTGGCTGGACTCTCCCTTAGAGATAGGGTGAGAAGCTCAGTCATCCGGGAGGGACTCGGAGTAGAGCCGCTGCTTCTCCACATCGAGAGGAGCCAGTTGAGGTGGCTCGGGCATCTGGTTAGGATGCCTCCTGGACGCCTCCCTGGTGAGGTGTTCCGGGCATGTCCCACCGGGAGGAGACCCAGAGGAAGACCCAGGATACGCTGGAGGGACTATGTTTCTCGGCTGGCCTGGGAACGCCTTGGGATTCCCCCAGAGGAGCTGCTCCAAGTGGCTGGGGAGAGGGAAGTCTGGGCCTCCCTACTTAGGCTGCTACCCCCGCGACCCGACCCCGGATAAGCGGAAGAAAATGGATGGATGGATGGATGGCTGTGACACTGTTTGTTCTTGCCCCGTGATCTAAAATGCATATCACAAAACCCTTCATGTTTTTTATTTTTTATTTACCATCTCTTTATACTTTTTGTACATGTGTCTAGCGTACTGATGTAATCTTACGCCTTGGAGCATAGACTCAGTCATATGACATGTTATCATGACGCCACAGAAAGGAAAAAAATAAAGTTTGAATTAAACTCCAATTAGTTGGATCAGCATGAATGACCATTTTTAATTTCAGGAAACTATGAGGATAAAGTGAGACGTTTTTCCACTATCATCTAAGAACCAAACTTTGATCATAATTTTATTCTTGGCTGTCTCCCTTATTGGCAAACTAACTTAAAAACCATTAAAGGGAGATTAAAGACAAGTAAGTGGTCCGGTTCTTTTAGAGGAGTAAATAAATATTAATGAAATCACTTTAGGCACGATAATGAGGTTTTTACCTTCAGAGTTACCTTGAAGAGTTTTACATTAGTTATAGCTAAAGAATACATTGAAATCTAATTTTGACCTTTTAAATGTCATAATTTTATCTGTTTTGTGTTTAGACAGCTTTTCAGCCAAGAAAAAAAGCTTCTTTAAAAAAAAAAAGATAAGACAAGTAAATTAAAACATCTAACCATTAAAGCTGATATGTATGTGATTATAGATTTAGTCTCAGAAAGACTCAGAAAAAGCAAACCTGCACAGCAAACAACAACCTCACACTGAATGTGCCTCTTTCCTAAACGAACCCACTGCTTCTTGTTTGTTTCACATGGAGAAGTGCAGATGCTGTAACCTTTAGCTGTTAGTCCCACCAGACCCAAAGGCACAGCTGTGGGGACAGTCACGCTGCAAATAGACCTTCAGCTCCTTATTGGGATTCAGTGAGACCAGCACTTGGCCTCGACCGTTCTTCATCGATTTGTCCCCCAAAATACAGAAACACGCTTTTCGACTTGACTTCACGTATATTGATGAGTCCAACTGGAGCACCATCTTGTGGACATTTCCAGCTCTAATTCTGAATAATTTTATTATTTTTAAATTAAGCATCTGACCAATTAGCTTTATTAAACACCCCTGAATATATATAATAATAAAATATAACATAAACCCATCAGCTTTTTTTATTTTTTACCATGGTAAACCAAGGTTTGACATTAATGATGCATGATGGGATGATGAATTGCCTTTCCATAAATTTGTTGCTTTTAAAGTTTGGAAGTTGGATCAAAGGAAGAAGTTTTAAAGCAGCAGAACATTTGAGTGTTTCTGTGCATGACTTGGAGCCATGACAGTGACTCACAACACTCTTTGGCATGAGAAACACAAACCCAACTACCCCCCGCCACCTCATGTAGATTAAAAATCCAATCCGTGCATGTGCTGGCATAAAACCCATTTCCCCCTAGGGTGTAAAGTGGTGTAACCCCACTGCTTGTGTTCTGGTGCTGCCATCTGGATCGCAGTGGGAAGCACCTGCTCACAGGCTGACACCTTAACACTGCATCTGCTCGACTCGTCTCATCAATCGTTTCCACCAGAAAATAAAAACTGTTTTATTCAAAAGGAGTCGATCAGAGGAGATGTTTCGTTTCTCACGATTTGCCTCACTCTTCAGGACAGTTACTAGTGACTTCTGCAGCTGCACATACAAACTTAAAGATGTATTTTACTTGTTACTTCTGGATGAACAAATTATTCTGTGAAAGAGCCCAAATGTGGTAGCAAATATCACAGTTGTGACTATTGCATTTGTGACATATTTTAGCCCGTTGTTCACTAGTGTTTCTGAGATGTGCAGGCCACAATTATCAGCTAAAGAAGTCCCAACAAACCAACTATGTTATGCAATTTCATGACAAAATTGCAGATATTGAAAGAATGTTGGTTGCTGTATAAATTACAGGACTTAAGACCAGGAGAATGAATGTTCATTCTTATCTATTGCCATGTTACAAGAACAAGAAAGCAAAAATAAATAAACCTTAGTAAACACAAAAATGGCTATAAATCAATCAGTTTTACATTGTTGTGGTAGTAGCTGAGAGTCATTCTCAACACATAGCATAAAAAGATTACTCAAGAGCTTCGGCTAAAAAGTTGCTATTAACAGTTGGAGTCAATGATGGCTGTCGTTTAGACAAGTACAGTATTATGCTAAATGCAGATTAGATTTTATGAAATTCTCAGAAATTCTGCCATTTCACGTCCCCTTTAGGAGTCAACAAAATTTAAGATGGCCGCCGCATCCAAACGTCCTAAAAAAACAACAAAACAAATATCTATAACTGAGTTTTACAGGTGAGCTACAGTGTGATGTGGGAGTAGCTGACATGCATCCTCAACATACAGTTTAAATTCTGACAGATCAAGATTTTGTTTGAAATCCTCTCACGCAAGACCGCAGAGGTTTCATTTTCCATCTTCTTTTTAACTCGTGTTTTTAAACAGTATATGTAAAGTGCCACTTCTTTCTTTACTTTTGCTTTAGTTTTACTGCAATGATAAACCTAAGCCAAGACAATGCAGCTACCAGAAAAATTTGAACAACTGTAATATATGCCTATCTATCAAAAAAGGCGTTCAATACAGGATCAACTGGACTTTATTTGTTGCAGAAAACGTTTCGACTTCTGTCCAGAAGTCTTTTTCAATTCTGGACAGAAGTCGAAACGTTTTCT
>JBBPBX010037219.1:0-12278 GCA_038048925.1 Garcialebias charrua | reverse complement strand
GTGCAAAAAGTGAAAAAGAAATAAATCTACAGCAGCATGGTCCTATTGGCACCATGGTACTGTTAGCAGTGAGGTTCAGGTAGCAGTGTGGTCTTGTTAGCAGCATTAGCAGGTCTTGTCAGCAGGTCCCATCAGCAACTTGATGATAATAAGGACCGTAGCTGCTGCCCTCCCAGAATGCCATCCAGAACCGGGTCAAGCAGACAGAAAACATCCAGGTTTCCCTGCAGAACCAAACAGGTCCATAGAGTTCGATCCGTGCAGGCAGATAGAGGACGATGGAGACGGCCACCATAACAGGCCTGAGCCCAAGGCTGGAGGGGGTCCAGGAACCGAACCACGATGGCAGGATGGCAAGGCAGCAACATATAAAACTACACAAGTGTGTCACGGTCATACCCGTAGCATGGGTGTGCAGTGTAGGTGCAAAAAAAATAATACAAAAACAACAGGAATCAAAAAAGATCGAGTCAAAGTGGAGCTCCCATCAGTGCTACTATTCTGTAGCACACGTGACGTCAGTTCTCCCCTTCATTAAGTAAAAGGAATTGAACCATGTACAGGGAACCCTCGACTTACGAACGAGTTCCGGACCTAAGGACCGTTCGTGGGTCGATGTGGCGTATGTCGGGGACCGAAAACACATGTCGTTCGTAAGTCCGGATTTTTGCCGTAAGTCGTGGCCATACTGCTAACGTAGCACTGCACACACATTTATCGGCATGAGACTGAACAAGCGTACATACTGGTCCATAAACATGCACAGAGCTTTATTTACAAACACTTAGCTAACACATTACACCACACATTCATCCATAAACACACATAGTACCTGTACAGGATGTATTGTACTGTACAATAATGATAAACAGTGCTATTCAGCATAGTACATTCAATACTTTAATTTAAAAAAAAACTACTTTAGTGTACCTACATGTATGAAAACAAAGTGCTTTAGTGTACAGTCCAGTCCAGGAACTTTTAAAAGGTACAGTAATGTATATTTCAGCACAGAAAAAGCATAGAAAATACAAATCTCTTCCTAAACAGTTCTCAACCATCATCAGCAATTGATGTCAATCATAAACAGTTCTCAAAGAGCAGCAGCTATTGACATTCATTAGCAGCAATTCACATCCATCAGCAGCAATTGATGTCAATCATAAACCGTTCTCAAAGAGCAGCAGCTATTGACATCCATCAGAAGCAATTCACATCCATCATCAGCAATTGATGTCAATCATAAACACTTCTCAAATAGCAGCAACTATTGACATCCATCAGCAATAATTCACATCCATCAGCAGCAATTGATGTCAATCCTAAACAGTTCTCAAAGAGCAGCAGCTATTGACATCCATCAGTAGCAATTCACATCCATCAGTAGCAATTGATGTAAATCATAAACAGTTCTCAAAGAGCAGCCGCTATTGACATCCATCAGCATCAATTCACATCCATCAGCAGTAATTGATGTCAATCATAAACAGTTCTCAAAGAGCAACAGCTATTGACATCCATCAGCAACAATTCACATCTATCAGTAGCAATTGATGTCAGTCATAAACAGTTCTCAAAGAGCAGTAGCTATTGACATCCATCCGTAGCAATTCCCATCCATCAGCAGCAATTGATGTCAATCATAAACAGTTCTCAAAGAGCAACAGCTATTGAAATCTATCAGCAGCAATTCAAATCCATCAGTAGCAATTGATGTCAATCATAAACAGTTCTCAAAGAGTAGTAGCTATTGACATCTATCAGTAGCAATTCACATCCATCAGAAACATGTTGTAACCATCATGTATGAAAAACCAGTACCTTGGTGTACAGTCCATGAACTCTAAAAAGCTAGAAGCAACAGAAAAAGAAAACAAAATTCCCTTACTTTGATTGAAGTGTAAGTAGACATGCTGTATGATGTGTTTCTCAAGTTCAAACCTGGATCAGATGGAACTGCTTAGCCATTACTCAACAATGAATGATGGGTGCATTTCAGTCCAGGTGTGAGTTCAGGTGTGTGGTCTTGATGTGAGCAGGTCTGTCCATCAGATCAGGTGTGTTTTTTTTGGCAGCAGTCATTGAGGCAGAAGGTGTTGACACACAGGTGATGGATGAGAAGCTCGAGCAACAGGCAGGAAGCAGGACGACAGAGGCAGGCAGGACAGAGAAGTCGCTTTCGTAAATGAGCCCATGAGGTTCAAAAGATTTACCTGACTAAATAAAGGTTGAATGAAAATGAAAAAGGTGTAGGAGGTGTTCTGTGTAGAAATTCACACCAACATGAACATCTGCATCATCAAAATCGCAGAATACAGTTGCTGTGATAGTAGGGCAACCAATGTTGTTTTATAATTTTGGACTGAGAAACTGAACCAAGAATTCACCTAACAGTTATTTTCATTATCATTTTATTTGCTTATTAATATATTTCTTCAGTCAATACAAATGCAATACTGTCTGTAAAATGTTTTATATTTTTCTCATTTGATTTTTGTAACCAGTTTATTTGGTTACAATGGTTAATCACTGCTTTAAAAAATAAAAGAGTCAAGTAAGATTTCAAATCTGTCTTTTTCTCCGAGATGAACGTGCCCCTCTGACAAAACCTCTGGCCCCAGCTAGGTCCCACCAGTACAACTGGTCTAGAACCGTCACTGCTGTGGTTGTGTCAGGAAGGACATCTGGTGTAAAAACAATTGTCAAGTCTTCATGCGAGTTAGTTTCATGTGGCGACCTCTGAAGAAGGGAGCCGCCGAAAGAAGAAAAATGAATAAATAAATAACTTGCAACCAAATTTGAACTTTAAAACTGTGATCTAAAATGGGTCAATGAAGTTTACCAGTTGCAATCCTACCACCCTGTCTGACCCCCTATCTCTGCAAAGTAGGTAAAGTGTGAAGAACTTCCATCGTAGCATTATTCACACTGAACATCTGAGGCTCTGTAACATTTTGGAATGATTAGCAACGTTACCGAACAGTTCACATCCTCCACTGGGTCACCCAGGGACACATGCTTGTCAGTGAGACAGCAGTCAGACAGACAAACATTGACTGGGGAACAGACTGTTTAACCTGAGGCCTCTTGCATCTGTCACTGAAAATTCAAGCATGCTAAGAATGTGAGTGCAAAACTAAAGAGGAACCAAGGCCACATTGATTCAGAGCTCTGTTTCGACAGATGACTGGAAAAAAGTCAGCCTAATTGTAAAGATCTTACAGGATTTTGTTTGTCCAACAGTTTTAAATAGCTCTTTCCCCTTTCAGAAACATTGTCCATTATTTGCTGGTGAAGATCCTCAGTCATCCAGAACATGGTAAATCCAAACCAGATTAAAAGGAAAAACAACTAGACTTCTGTTCTGTAGCTGAAGACATTTTTCTTCTCATCCAAGGAATTTTCTAAATTAAAAAGAAACAAGGAGTGTGGGATTCAAGTTATGAAGCTGAGGTGTCCTGTAAGCTTGCATATTGCAGATTGACACATGCAGAATGATTTTTACTTGATTTATTATTGAATTCATAAGGATTTATAATTGTTCATATTAAAGAAGTGAAACATATTCAGCTACAGAACAGAAGTCGAGTTGTTTTTGCTTTTAATCTTGTTTAGATTGTCTAATATATCACACTATAATGTTTCAAATGTTACAGAAAACATCTAGCATATCAAAAAAATGACAAAGATGGATTCGACCTGATCTGTTTTTGAGTCTTACTGACTGCCTTCCAAATGTGAAAAATCTGAAAGGCCTAATCTGGCAATGTATCAACTGTAGTGGGGAGATTCTGAACACATTGACATATTAACCACAGAGAGCGGCAAATGGCAGACAGGAAGTTGATGTCAGAACTAGAGATGCTCAGCTGTCAGCAGCAGACAGTGATGGACAATTCATGATTGGATATGTGTGTTCTCTGATGTAGATGAATACAGATGTTATTAAAAACTGGAAATCTAAAAGAGATAGGATGAAATGAAAGATGAAAACTGATTAAAAGGCTTTGGCTCAAATGGCTCATAGGGGTTTACTTCAAAGGATAGCCTTGGCACAACTGAAGTGATGCTTAGTGAAATACTTGACAAGGCACACCTGTTACTGGGAGTTTGCCAGCTCAAATCCCAACCATTACATCCAAAAATAAAATGTGGGTGCACCCACACCTGCCTCCACCCCCATTTGCCTCGCTCTGGGCCCTTGAACAAGGCCCTTAACCCCTCGGGCACCATAGAAGGCAGCCCCTGCTTCACACATGTGGGCTGTGGTAGCTTGGTGGTCTGTGGCTACATCAGGAAAGGCATCCAGTGTAAAAGTATTGCCGAGTCTTCATGTGAGCTAGCTCGCTGTTGTGAACCCCTTAGGGAGAGTTAAAAAGTTTAGTCAAGTGCTTATCAGTAGTTAGAAGTACATTATTAGTAGTAGGCATGTAACGGTACAAGTGTGTGTACCGAACCGTTTCGGTACACCACGTTCGGTTCGGTCCACCTGTGCACCGTTTCGTGTTTTTTTTCACTCATTAAACGTTATTAAAGGTGCTATGTGTAACTTTCTGTTGTGCAGCAGGACTTATAAATATTTTCAGCAGGGAAAATCATTCTGCTCCCTCCCCCTCAGAGCCATATATCAATCAATCAATCAATCCATTTTATTTATAAAGCACCCTTCATACTAAAAGCAGCTCAAAGTGCTGTACAGAATTATAAAACAATAAACTCACAAAATTAAAGCAAACGACACACACAAAATAAATAAAATCAATCAATCAAATTAAATACAGTAGTATGGAAAATGTATAGAGTGAACAGAGATGAACCAGTTCAGGAAATGCAGTTAAAAAGATGGGTCTTGAGCCTGCTCTTAAAAACAACAACATTCTCTGCAGCCCTCAGGTTCTCCGGCAGACTATTCCACAGACGGGGGCCATAGTACTGGAAAGAAGCCTCACCGTAAGTGTGAGTTCTGACTTTTGGAACTGTTAGTAGTCCAGTACCAGAGGACCTTAATGTTCGCGGGGGTTCATAGGGCAATAGCAGCTCTGCAAGATAAGATGGTGCGAGACCATTGAGACATTTAAAAACCACTAAAAGAATCTTAAAATCAATCCTGAGGCGCACAGGGAGCCAATGCAATGATTTTAAAACAGGTGTAATATGAGCCTGCCTTCTGGTCTTGGTTAGCACACGAGCAGCAGAGTTTTGTAACAGCTGAAGGCTGGACAAATTTTTCTTAGGGAGACCAGAAAGCAGTGAATTACAGTAGTCTAAACGACTAGAAATAAAAGCATGCATCAAAGTCTCAGTATTGGTCAGAGAAAGAAGAGGGCGGACTCTGGCTATATTTTTTAGATGATAAAATCCTGTTTTGACTATTTGTTTAATATGAGGAATAAAAGTAAGCTCAGAGTCAAAAATAACTCCCAGGCTTCTTACTTTTTTAGAAGGTTGTAAAGACAGAGATTGTAATCTCTGAATTGTATTTTCTTTTTGAACCTCAGGTCCAATGATTAAAACTTCTGTTTTGTCCTGGTTTAGCTGGAGAAAGTTCTGTGCCATCCAGGACTTTATGTCTGTAATGCAATTAAAAAGTGCAGTGATTGGCCGGGGGTCATCATGAGATAATGAGATGTATAGCTGTGTGTCATCAGCATAACTATGGAAACTTATCCCATGGCTCCTGATGACTCCACCAAGCGGCAGCATGTACAAATTAAAAAGTAGGGGGCCTAAAATAGAGCCTTGGGGTACACCATAGTTAGCTTCATGGATCTGTGAGGAGCATGTATCCATACTTACCATAAATGTTCTATCTGTGAGATAGGAGCTGAACCACAGAAGAACAGTACCAGAAAGACCGACCAGGTGTTGTAATCTATTTAAAAGAATTTGATGATCTACTGTATCAAAGGCTGCGCTCAGATCCAATAGAACAAGGACTGAGAGCTTGTGTGAATCCAGATTACACCTTAAATCATTCACAATTTTTAATAGGGCTGTTTCTGTACTGTGTTTCGTCCTAAAACCAGATTGATACTTTTCTAAAATACCGGCATCATTTAAAAAAATATTTAATTTAATAAAAACAATCTTTTCTAAGATTTTACTTAAAAATGGTAAGTTGGATACAGGTCTATAATTATTAAAAACACTAGGATCTAGATTACTCTTCTTCAGAAGGGGCTTCACCACAGCCTTTTTAAAGGCAATGGGGAAGACACCCATCTGAAGAGAACAATTTACAATGTTTAAAATTTCATTCTCAAAGAATTTATAACATGAATGAAAAAGTGATGAGGGAATTGGGTCCAAGAGGCAGGTGGTTGGTTTGACTTGTGAGAAAACTCTGCCAAGCATCTCTGCATCAACCACATCAAACTTGTCCAGTACTTTCTCAGGTAAAACCAAACATTCAGTAGATTTAATACCAGTATTTTGTTCAGATAAAATGTTAGCTCTAATTGACTCGATCTTACCTCTGAAGTGATTTGCAAACTGCTCACAGAGAGAGTTAGTTGGAGTATTTGGAGAGGCAGTAAAGTCAGGGTTAATCAGATTGTCAATGGTGGAAAACAAAACTTTGGGATTATTTTTGTGATTGTTAATTATTTTGGCAAAATATGCATTTCTTGAATTTCTGACAGCAGAGTTGTAGATATTAAGCTGTTCGCGCATTATTTGGTAGTCGACTGTCAATTTGTTTTTCCTCCATTTCCTCTCTGCTTTCCTGCAATTTCTTTTGAGCTTCTTTATGTCTTCAGTTTTCCATGGGCATACTCGTTTATTAAAAACTTGTTTTGAAAATAGTGGAGCTATATGATCAAGGTTTGTTTTCAGTTTGTTAAAAAATTGACTGACCATTGAATCGCAGGAAGCAGTTAAAACAACAGGGGAATTTTGGTTAAAATCTCTAATAAAATGATCAATCACCTCAGGGGTAAGATGGCGCCTCCTAACAGTTTGAACCGTGGCTTTCCTCTGAATCAAATCAGTGACATTAAAAAACACACAATAGTGGTCAGACACAGCCAGGTCAACAACAGAGGACACACCAGAGGCCAAGCCAAAGGTAATAACAAGGTCAAGGGTCATATGGCTCTGAGGGGGAGCCACAGTCCGTGCTCTGCTGAACTTGAGTTCAGCTCCGCCTCCTGCTGCATGTCCGCTCGGAGCCGCTTCAATATTCTGTGTTTATATGTTAATAAAACGTTCTAAAAAAATAAAATAAAACCATGGAGCGCTAGTCCAGCACACCAGAAGACCAGGAAATCTTCAGAGCCTCGGGCAGCCACGTTGAACCCGATTTTAATTCACTCGTGACAAATTCATTTCCTCATTCATTGCAGTCGGCAGAGGGAGCGGTACAGAGCGGTGAATGAAGCGATTATTTGACTTTTGAAAAAAAAAAAGTCCTGATCAGGGATTAAGAAGGGGAATTTAATACATTTGTGTCACATACAAAACAGTCCTGCATCGCTTTCCAATCCTTTGAATGAGAATGTACGCGGCGCTGGGACAGGCGTGGGCATGGGCGGGGGAAGCTTGTGCATGAAAATAACTCTGTTTTTATTGGCTGGTTAAGGTCGGGTCACTCTGTGTTTTTAGTGTTTTTATAAATGCTGATAGAGAAGCAAGGGGACAATAGTTTTTTTCAGAGATTACTTTGTCTAACATCAGTCTATCAGTAGATAGTGACAGAGTGAAGAAATATGTTAAAAATATATTGTTAGAAAAGTTACAGACGGCACTACAAAGTTACATAGTGCAGCTTTAACGAGGGAATATATGCACCACGGAACAAAATTTCCTGGGCGCGTTTCAGCACGGAACTATTATCGCGCAGCACGCGTAGCTTTTAGCCGTTAGCATCTCATGCGGTCTCCTGTTTGTGAACGTTATAGCTTTCTTGTTAAAAGACGAGTGCACATTCAAAGCTGTGTGGACGTTTTTTCATGAAGACTCTGCAGCAGCAACACGTCTAACGTGAACGCGCTGTAAACTATGTCATCCGACCGTGAACGAAGATACAGCAGCTGTATTAAAACTACTTCATCAGGTGATTCAGATCGGTCCAGAGCAAACACAAGCTGTATGAGTTTTTCTTCTTCTTTTTCTTCTTCTTTCGGCTTTTCCCTTTTCAGGGGTCGCCACAGCGAGTCATCCTCCTCCACCTCACTCTGTCCTCTGCATCCTCTGTCCTCACTCCAACTACCTTCATGTCCTCTCTAACTGCATCCATATATCTCCTCTTTGGCCTTCCTCTGTGTCTTTTTCCTGGCAGCTGCATTTCTAACATCCTTCTACCAATATACCCACTGTCCCTCCTCTGGACATGTCCAAACCATCTCAGTCTGGCCTCCCTAACTTTATCTCCCAGTTGTTCAACATGTGCTGTACCTCTGATGATCTCATTCCTGATCTTATCCATCCTTGTCACTCCTAAGGAGAACCTCAGCATCTTCATTTCTGCTACTTCCAGTTCTTTCTCCTGTCTTTTTGTCAATGCCACTGTCTCCAGACCATACAACATAGCTGGTCTCACCACTGTCTTGTAAACTTTTCCTTTGACCTTTGCTGACACCTTTTTGTCACAAATCACTCCTGAAACTTTTCTCCATCCACTCCATCCTGCCTGGACTCTCTTCTTCACCTCTTTACCACATTCCCCATTTTCCTGGACAGTGGACCCCAAGTACTTGAAGTTCTGCACCTTTGTGACCTCTGCTCCTTGTAGTCTCACTGTTCCACCAGCCTCCCTCTCATTCACACACATGTACTCTGTCTTACTACGGCTGACTTTCATTCCTCTTCTTTCAAGTGAATACCTCCACCTCTCCAAGTTCTCTTCCACCTGTTCCCTGTTCTCACCACATATCACAATGTCATCTGCAAACATCATAGTCCATGGGGATTCCTGCCTGACCTCATCTGTTAGTCGGTCCATCACCAGAGCAAACAAGAAGGGGCTCAGAGCCGATCCTTGATGCAATCCCACCTCCACCTTGAAGCTATCTGTCACTCCTACAGCACATCTCACCACTGTCCTGCTGTCTTCATACATGTCCTGTACCAGTCTAACATACTTTTCTGCCACTCCAGATTTCCTCATGCAATACCACACCTCCTCTCTTGGCACCCTGTCATATGCTTTTTCTAAATCCACAAACACACAATGGAGTTCTTTCTGACCCTCTCTGTACTTCTCTATCAACATCCTCAAAGCAAAGATGGCATCTGTGGTGCTCTTTCTTGGCATGAAACCATACTGCTGCTCACAGATAGTCACCTCTTGTCTAAGCCTTCCTTCCACAATTCTCTCCCAGATCTTCATCGTGTGACTCATCAACTTAATTCCCCTGTAGTTGCTACAACTCTGTACATCACCCTTGTTCTTAAAAATGGGAACCAGCACACTTCTTCTCCATTCTTCAGGCATTTTCTCACCCTCAAATATTCCATTAAATATTTGAGTCAAAAACCTCACTGCCATCTCTCCAAGACATTTCCAAACCTCCACTGGTATGTCATCAGGTCCTACTGCCTTCCCCTTCTTCATTCTTTTCAGAGCTTTCCGGACTTCACCCTCACTAATCTTTCCCACTTCCATGTCCACAGTCTGTATGACCTCCACTCTTCTTTCTCTTTCATTCTCTTCATTCATTAGCTCCTCAAAGTAATCCTTCCATCTACCCATCACACTCTCCTCACTTGTTAGAACATTCCCATTCCCATCTTTAATAAGCCTAACCTGCTGCACATCCTTTCCAGCCTGATCCCTCTGTCTTGCCAATCGGTACAAGTCCTTCTCGCCCTCTTTGGTGTCCAGTCTCCCATACAACTCATTGTACGCCCTCTGCTTTGCCTTAGCTACTTCCTTCTTTGCTCTACGTCCCATCTCCTTATATTCCTGTCTCCTCTCTTCAGTCCTCTCACTGTCATATTTCTTCTTGGCTAATCTCTTTCTTTGAATGGCGTCCTGCACTTCACTATTCCACCACCAGGTTTCCTTATCATCCATTCTCTGTCCAGATGACACACCAAGTACCTTCCTACCTGTCTCTCTAATTACTGCTGTATGAGTTTTTAAATCTCTGAATCTAAGTCTGAACGTTGTTATATGTGTAGGCTTTAAAGTTACTGATCCTCGCTATCAGACATTCATCACATCAACACTTCAAAAAGTTCAGCTCTTTATGAAAAAACTAACTGATGTTGTCAACAAGCCCTGGACCAGGTTAAAGCCCTGCCCTGATGATGAAGAGTGATTCAACCATTCAAGAGGTATTGTTCTTTTATTATTATTATTATCTAAATAATCTTTTTTTATCGTAATCTTATTAACTTTTTTTTTTTTACCTCTTGTTTTTTATTTCCAGTCTGTGACAGAGGTAGCTGCTCTCTTCCACTTCAGGGAAATCCACCTGCAGCTAAGAAGTGTGTGATGACTGAACTGAACTCTGAACTTTTCCAGGACCTGTCCCACCAAGAAGAGGTTGTGAGTACAGTAATGAGGACAAATACAGCCACACTGCTGCTACTGGACAAAAACTTGATTAGTTAGATTGTAAACAGTCTGTTGCTGCTTATTGTTCTGGTTCTGACTGTTATTGTATTCATTAAGATTTTTATTATTGTTAGTATAGTTCAAAGGTGGGCGCCAGACCGCTTGGGAGCGCTAAAGCGCTAATCCGCTTACAGTGGACCTAAACTTTTTGTCAGCGTTTTTGTGGATTGACTAACTTTTATAATTCATAAGCGGATTTGTGCTATTTTTATTTAAAATGCAGTACCGCTAATAACTAATTATCTATCAGTAAAAACCAATAAACTTATTTACAAGCTCTTATGCTGCTTGTTTTACCTTTTTCCCCACCATAAAGAGCAGAGAGGAGGAAGGGTTGGAGGGGGGAGGGGGGCAGAGCGGAGAACAGACTCGGATCTACCATGTAGGTAAATGATGCCGTTGCCTGGGGATCCCATCAGCATGGGGCCCCGGCCCCGCCGCGCCCCGGCCAGTCACCTACATCCCTAACATTGATCCTGCTTGTTAATGTACATTTAACATAAAAATAATTATAGTTACGATGAAAACGATCATTAAATACGCAATTAAAAAAAAACGGTCGATTTCTTTATCCCCCTACTAAAAATGGACTATTCCATCTTGACATCTTCCGGGCAAGGGCGTAACTTTAGGTCTAACATTGGGGGGGTTATGCTATCTACCTATTTATTTATCGAATAAATAACTTTTTTTATGATTCAGGATATTTTAGGGTTAAAATATATTGTAATGCTTTTACTGTGATTTACTGTGATTTACTTAACTTTCCTGTTTTCTCTGTATTTATTCTGCTCCTTTTTTGTTCCACATAGGTTCAACAAGTAAGAAAAAAACTCACTATTTTTCTGCATTTTTTTCAGCCATAACACATATTTTACATTTTTAAGATTTATTATATAACATACCTCAATTTCACAATTTTCAAAGAGTGTGTATTTACCTGGTTCACTACGGTTTAACTAGGAAAAATTACAACAAATGATTCAAATACAGCCATAATATGACAAGAGCAGAGTAAAACCCTGCATCATACCTGTCAAGTTTTGGATTTAAAAATAAAGGAAATTTTCTGCCGGGTACGCCGAGCCATCCCACTAGCCCAGGGATCTGCAACCTTTATGATCAAAAGAGCCATTTCTGCCCCTTTGTTCACTAAATTAAACGTTTCCGGAGCCACAATACCTGCTACAACTGGGATTCTCAACTGGTGGCCCACAGACCACTTTAAGTTTGTTAAAGGACAATTTTCTGACCTGTAGTTTTCTGGCCATTGTAAAGCTGAAAATATCTAATGATTTGTTGATATTTTTACATTTTAAGACTAAAAAAGACCAGATGGAAAAATAATGTGATCTTTCCCAATTAAAAAATAAAATAATGAACTATGCAGGTCTAGGTAAATTATTTTAATCGTGGAAAAATTAAATATCAGAGTCAGAGTCAGAGAGTCTTTATTGTCATTTGCACCGCATGTGGTACATGTGATGAAAACGAGATTATGTACACGGGGTCCCAGTTACATCCAACAACAATCCAAATATCCTACTTCAAATAAATAAAGTTTGCGGGATAATGTTATTTTCTCTGGGATTCCGGAGGGGGCGGAGGAAAATCCGGAGGCCTTGGTTCGGGACTTCTTTCAAAAACAGCTAAAGTTGCCGAGTGAAACCATTAAAGCAATTACTTTTCATCGAGTTCACCGCCTCGGTGCTAAACG
>JBBPBX010037218.1:12917-25608 GCA_038048925.1 Garcialebias charrua | reverse complement strand
TTTTCATTAAATCTGTTGACTACCTATAGACGCTAACGCTGTGTCTGCCGGTAGTGCTGGGTTACTAATGGATAATCCGTAGAGAACCCCGCTGTTTCAAGCCAAATTAACGTGGCCGGATGATTTTATTGTGTGTTTTGTGTCGACCATTCGACGGCGAGTCGTTAGTTTCATGTATTTGGGTTACTTTATGTATAAATGCGGTGGCGACACACCCGTGTATTTGAGATTTAAACGTGGTTTTAGGGATTAAAAGATCATTCTATTTTTTGTTAATTTCGTGGCCGAATAGAATATATGTACGTAAAGTATTAAATAAATCCTTTGATTTTTGTAATTTCATCCTTTTAGGATCATTTTTGTTACTTTTCAGTTGGCAGTGTAGTGCAAATATTGATAACGCTGCCGGCTATATATAAATATATATATATATATATATATATATATATATATATATATATATATATATATATATATATATATATATATATATATAATATATAATATAGAAATATATAAATAGCGGATTAGATTAGCTTCCCCTAATTTTCATAAGACATTTGTGCTTTTGAAATTGTGGACCTAAAAAAATTAATAAGCGTTTTAGAAATTGTGGAACTAATTTTTTAATTAGCGGTGCCCAGCTATTTGTCTAATTTTTCAAGCAGAATAGTGTGGTCGATTGTATCAAATGCCTTTTTTTGATCTACAAACACACTTAAACAGTAATGTTTTTGATCAACCGCTGTAGTAACATATTCCATTAACTCCATAAGGGCCATGGAAGTTGAGTTATTTGATCTGAACCCATATTGACTATTACTTAAGATGTTATGTTTTTCGAGAAAGAATCAAATCTAGTTACAAATAATTTTTCTAGAATTTTTGAGAATTGTGGCAACAAAGATATACAGTAGGTCTGTAATTGTTATATTGACATTTGTCACCATTCTTAAAGACAGGAACCACCTTGGCTATTTTCATTCTGTTTGGAAATATTCCAGATGAAAATGACAGATTACAAATATATGTAAATGGTTCAATAACATAACTAATTATTTCTTTGACAACCATCATGTCCATAACTTCACAGTCTTTTGATCTTTTATCAGTAAATTTGTTGACCACCATCAATATTTCATCTTTGTCAGTCTCTCTTAGAAACATGCTACATGTATTTACACCACATTTAAATAATCCATAGCGGTAAATCCACAGCAGTAATTCCACAACGATCAGTTTTGTTGATTGATCAGCAACAATTGTTTTTATAATCAGCATGTAGAGGGGATCCCTCGATTGACGCAGAGGAGGCGACCCTTGGATGAAGGTTGAAGACCAAGCGTTGGAGCTGCAGGTCCCCACATCGAAGGTTGTTGGCTGGTTGGCTTCCAGTCAGTGCCACTCTGGTTCTATGTGTCATGCAATTATGTGGTTTTTAGGTGGGCTTATGATTGGGATTTTACATTAGGCCCTACCTATATGCACCTGGTGTGTAAGCTATCATGATTTAGATCAGCTACAATTACCAATTAAGGGGTGGATCAATTCTGTAAAATTAGAAATAGGGATCTATACCTATAAAATTTTGGAGGGCTTCTGTAACGAAGGCCTCTTTTTCCAAACCATTCCTCCATTCATTACTTAGTTTAGGTTAAACTAAAATAAAACAATGAAATATAGTTTGGTCTAAATGTCTGTTGTCTTTTAGACGAACGACGTAGGATTTGGTATTCCTATAAATTTTGAAGTCTATGGCGAGACTCATCAAAATAAATTGATAATCTAGAATAGAAACGATCTAATCGGTTCAATTTAGAGATTGTGAGACCAGTGTAGTTTAGGGTACCTTGAGTAGCTTTAAACTACATTGACTCTTCAACGATTGAGATTTAACAAAACGAACTGCATGTTGGCATAGTTAAATCCATATCATTCATTAACCAATGTTAATACAAAACCTTTTTGGCTGGGAGTGTTCAGAACCAAAACAATATCTCAACTAATGACAACAGTAATGACTAAACAACAAGGAAACAACGTTTCACTGCTTCGACACACTCTTGTCGTCAGATTCCAAAGTGCAACACACAAGAAAAACAGGTCTCAACTTTATGACCGAGGTCAAATTAAATCTTGTGGATTTAAACGGTTGTTAAGGTTAGTTTTTTGTTGTGGGTTTTAGGCTTAGCGTTTCTAAGTTCAAATTGGACAATGCGACTTATAGGGTGGAAAATACGGTAGTTTAAACCTGATTAGTTTATTTACTAACTTGTGTTTGGACGACCTTATTATCCCATGAAGTCGGTGAGTTTGTGAGATCTTTGTCTTTTGTGGAGTCATTGAACGCCTTGTAAGGTTTGATCTGATTTCGATGTACCCATTTAGCAATTGGCTCTTTGCGGCCTTTGCTGATTTTGATTTCGTAGACGACTGAGGACACTTTGTCTGTTATCAGATGAGGTCCAGTCCACCTGGGCATTAGTTTGCGGGCGAGAGTTCCGGTCTCGGACCCTCCTTTCCCGGTTGCTGGGGCGAACGTATAGTACCAGACTCTGTCTCCCACTTGGAGTTCATTGTGAGAGGCCTTCTGGTCATAGTACGCCTTACGTCCTTCAGCAGATTTTTCCAGGTTTTTCTGGGCGAAAGCAAAAGTGTTTCTGAGGTGTACATTCAAATCTTTGTCTTTGGCATGGCCTAACATCACCCCCCTTTGGTCATGGGGGACCACGAACACAGGTGAGGACGTCCGTCCATGGGCACAAGTTAGGATGCCACCGTTTAGTTTAAGCTGTTCGCGCAGCTGAGAGAAGACGGTACACAGGAATCGTTTAGGTTTCGGCCAACGTATCTTCTTACGTTTACCTCTTTCCGTGTAATTTAGGTGTGTCACAACTGTCGGCGCAGTCGCTGGTGTGTCTGATTGTACAGACTGCGACGGGTCACTGTCGTTGTGTGTGTCTTCCCACCTCTCGACTGAAGAGGGGCTCTTGGAGTCTGTGACAATGATGTCATGGTCACTGTCAACGTCATGTTGACTGTCATACTCTGGACTGTCAATGTTTTGACTGTCATTACCCTGATTGTCAGCATCCTGACCATCAGTATCTTGTTGACTGTCGTGATGTGCGTGCTCAGACTTACTATCAATGATAGTGCTACACATCACTCCAGGTTTGTTATCATTGCTTGTATTATTCAAATTTTCCAACAACCAACGTATTTTCTCCGTCTCTTCAGAGCTCAGAGGTATAGGGCCTTTCTTCAGGAACTTTTGCGATTTTTTTGCCTGTCTCGGACTGTTCAGTTCGAGGGGCAGGAGGGGCTTGTCCTTGACTTGGGGGTTCCTGTTGGGACCACCCTTTGTTATATGGTTTACTTTTGTATCCATCATTCTTATCCTTTGGACGTGCGTCCCCCTTTTGATATCGTTTTCCGACCTCTGGGTCTTGTCTGAACCACTTCGGGTCATTGTTCCAGCGGGCACCTTCACTACGTGGCTTTTTCTGTTTTTTCTCACCTTTTGTAGGATAGGGAGTCGGTGTCCGCGCCCCTTCCAGCTTTAGTGAGTTGGATTTGACCATTTCACCCAGGCACACCTCAAAGGGTGTTTGGTTTGGTGTGCGACTTGTAAAAACATCTATCGCACACTCTCTTATCTCTTCGATGGACCTCCTTTTGTAGTTTGCGCTGACATGTACTTTCTCTCTTATGTCAGGGCAGAGATTTTTGCTGAAGATATATTTAAACCCTATCTTTTCCTCCATTTCTGGTTTGCATTCGTCAGCGAAATAGGCACGGAATATTCGGTCATAATATGACCTTGGGTGCTCATTCCTACCTTGCTTGATGTCAGCCGCAGCTGGGATGCCATCGGGCCCCGTGCAAGGATTATACTCCTTTATCAGTGCAGCACATAAAAGACTGTAGTCTTTCATAACGGCGTCTCGTTGACGCTTCATGAAAGCATGCACTGTCCTGTCAGAGGTTAACCTTACCAGACAGACTTTATCATCAACTGTAGCTTCTGGGAAGCGTTGAAGCTGGAAATCAAGGTAATCGAGATAGATCTTGGTTTCATGTGAGCCCAACAGGCCTGGAGCGAAGGTTTGAATGCTTTTAGCTATATTCCGTAGTTCAGCCATTGAGAGAGGAGTCTGTGGTTTATTATCAGATCCACCCATCTGCGTATGTGGTGGGTTTTTTGGTTTTAGAGGCCCTAAGGGACGGCGTGGTGGTTTAGGCGATGGAGTTGGTGTTCTAGGCGGTGGTGTTGGAGTTCTAGGCGGAGGCGTTGGAGGTCTGGGTGTATCTGGAGACTGACCTTTAATTAATGCCAGACGTTTTTTTCTTTTCTTTGATTAATTTGTATTCAGTTGAGGCCAGCTTCTCCCTGCACTCTTTTAATTCTACTCGGTTGTCTGTACACTCGCGTTGTAATTCACAACACTGACTGTAGAGTTCATCTTTTTCAAGAATGACCGCCTCATGTTGTGCATGAGTCCTGAGATTTTCACGTACTGACTCCTCGTATAACTTTAAAGTATGTTTTTCGCTTCGTATGATTTCCTCACGTGAATCATTTGCCTCCTGTAAACGTTGTTTCAAACTTTCAATCTCAGCCTGTTTTTGTTTGCAAACCTGTTGATCTGCACCGTCCATCTGAGACTGTTTTAGTGACTGAACCTCCACCTGCAGCTTTTCAGCTTCAGTTCGAGCTAGTTGTAAATCAATATTGAAAGCTGACTTATCCGCCTTGCGTGCTCTTTGTTCACGCTTCAGATCATGCTCTAGACCCGAAGTCTCTCTGACTTCCTGGTCCAACCTGGCCTTTAGTAACAGGGCCAGCTTTGCTAAGCGCTCCATACTGACCTTTTTTGCTTCCTTTTTTGAGCCACTGCTTGCCACTGTTTTTAGCTCTGAGTTTAATGTTGATGGATTCATTTCAGGCACCTTTTTACCATAATCTGTGAATATTTTTGTAAGCTGCCCTAAAATCCCATCAATCCAGTCTGGCTTATGTCTCTCAGGCTTTAGGTCCAGACCTTGAGGATCTGGTTCCACTGGCTCTGGATCTGACTCAGGATCCGATTCAGGATCTGATTCAGGATCTGATTCAGGATCCGACTCTGGATCTGATTCTGAATCTGTGACCAGATCCATCAGACTAGGATCCTTATCCTCTTCTTCTTTTTCTGCCATTTTTTGTTTTGATTTTGTTTGAATCAATAAGATGGTATTTATTTTAGTGTATGCAAATAAATGTTTTCTTAGCGGTGAGTTATTTAACTAAAACAGCTTTCTGGTTTTATTCTTGTAATCTGTAAACAAGTCCTTTATTCATAGTACCTTTTATTTATTTTAGGTTTTACCTTCAATGAAAAATGTTGTAAGTTAAAGCCTTTGTGGCCTGTTTTAACTTAATAGACTTGTCTTTTAAAACAATTACCATTAAACCACGCTTAATTTTTCTGCCTTTCACTCAAACGCCTTTTTAAAGATTTCAAATAAATGCAATGTTCACACTAAAATGTTAGCAGATCCTGTTTTATTTTGCTCCAAGAGAGTGTATTTCAGTTGCAGTTATCTGGAGAGAAAACCGTACTTTTGTTTGTTATTTTAAACTCTTTTGTATTTAAAATAAGCAAAAATTTCCGTCTGTACCTCTGTTATCCTAATTTTTGTAATTTAAAATAAACAGGAGTCTTTTGTTTGTGTACAGAACAATTTTAAATATGGCATTTCACCATAAAAATGCTGACTTGAAAACTTTTAGTGAAACCTCCGTTCGTCTTGTGAGTGTAAGCTACCTGTCACTCAAAGTGCAGCACCTGGAAATGACGACAAAAAATAGGCGGGTCGACGTAGTGCGTCACTAGCTTCCGTACTTGAGCGAGGCGGAGCTCGCTACAGATACGTGATGTCAACCAATCAATCACAGCGCTTGTAGTTCTATTCCCCAGCATTCATGGTTAATGTAGTTTTCTTACCTTCGACCAATGCAGTGCCGGAAATGACGACAAAGTGGGCTGGTCGCAACGGCGTGCGTCCCCACTTCAGCGAATCAGCGCTCGCTACGAGAGTGATTGACGGCTCACAGCTCTTGTTTTATCCAATCACAGCTCATAAACAACATGTAAAGACACGTAGCCTTTAACGTTAGCTTGACACCACTCAACACAACTTTGTAGACTCTTTCACAACTCAAACGCTTCAAATTAACTTTCCAAAATTCTGGAACGTGGCAATCACATTTAAAACAGGCACAACTTACCTACGCTCAGTAACCAGCACGTCAACTGTAACACGACACGGACTCTCTCGGAGCCGCGTTCAGGTTGGTTCCGTCCACTTTAAAGGAGCAGAATTCGGGTTTCACGAACCACTATCCGACACGTTCTAACAGTAATATGCTTTTTTCGACCTAATCTAAAATGTAAAATACCACACCCAGCAATCTGGTAGATGTTAATTTTTTTCAGGCAATTTGACTCGGCAATCAACAAAACTTTGTACAGGAGTCTGTGCGTTAACTGGACCGAACAGAACCAGAACACCCCCCCCCCCACACACACAGACCACGGGCTGACAAAACCTCACCTAAAAGCTTCCAACAGCATGTTAAAGAGTTGAACAATAACAATCTCTCAGCTTCAAATGATAAAAACATGCAGAATCTGCCTGTCTTGAACACCTCAGCCAAAAATTATCATCTTCAGAGTCCAAAAATTGGAATAATTATGCCAACATAACTTCAAGTTCATGATCACAGATTTATGAATAAACGTTCAGAAAACTCGTACTTGGGCCACCAGATGTAAAGGATTTTAGGGGGGTCAGTATTAAGCTGACCTCTTTATCCTTAATTATTTACTTATTCAGGTTGAATAGTAATTTCACGGATTCTTTTCTTTTTCAGTTTACCCAATATTTCTATGATCTTTATGATGGATAAATAAATAAAGCCATTAAGTGACAGAGAACGTTAACTTAGTTTGGTATGTCAAAGACACTACCATTTATTTAAAATAAATCAACTAAATTAACACCATTACACTTGATTGACATGATTTCACTTTCTTGCAATTTAACACGTCAGCACATTTAAATTGCAACATAACAGACATAAATACAGGATGTCATTATACTTAGTCTGTGGCTCTTTAGCTTAAATATAGTTACCAGATAGATTGAGAGGGATAGATTTAAGAGGACTAGGGAGAGGTTAAGAGAGGAAGTTATTTATCCTGAGTTTAACCAGATGACACTTTCCATCCGACTTCTGCTAAATCCAGGTATGTTTGTAAACGCTGACTCATTACCTTGATGACGGTTAGTCTGGTAAAGAGATGGTACCAGCCTTTCAGGCGTACAGAATCGTGCAGGTCCAGTACGTCCGAACCGGTTCTCGTTTACGTTTCAACGTCTCCTGGGATCCGCGTCGATCATCAGAAAAGGGTGTCAGCTCCTGGTTGACTTCAAGATAACTTATTCCAGAAAGGAATTTAATTCAAAGTTCTGAGCTTGTACGCTTGGTTCGAAGTGGACTGATAACAACATGTTATTAGTCCTTAACTGAATGACATGTCCTTAGCGTGTGACTGACATTCATCCAGCTCGAAGAGAAAGTTCACATCTCTCCTTCCTCACAGGAACTAACTGTTTCAGGAAAAACTTAGACCCTTAGTAGAAGATCTGAGATGAGAGGAGTTGTCACTTTCCCATTGGTCCAAAAGAACCAGTCGAGCAGTTCACTTGTTATCACGATTCAAGGTGAAATCAGAGCAGAGTGAAAATGTTTTGGAAAAACAGAGAGTACTGGAGTCATTCTCATGAAAACAACGGATTAACTGTCTTCTTCATTTCTAAACAAAACGGCCGGGTCTCTCTGACCCGAGTCTTCAACTTTCACACAGCAGTGGACACAGTGATATGCAGAAGTGACACAGTTTCACTTTACAGAATAACACAGCATAAAAACATATGTGAAAATGACAGAATGTTATTCTTTAGATTACATTAGAGTAAAATTAAAGAAGCCAATAGTCTCTTTTGGTGACTATGTTCTCAGATTACTAATGGAATAATTTGTAGTAAATGTCTTGCTTTACTGAGAGGTCAGTAAAGGTCATCTCTGGAACAGTTCAAAAATACACAGGTGTATCAGAGCGGGCACGGTCATGCCCACTACAGCAGCTACACTATGTTAGTGTCCGGGGAGCAATTCAGGATTGGATGTCCTGCTCAGAGACACCACAAGGTGTGCAATGACTGGGGATTGAGCCCAGGACCTTTGGGTCCCGAGTCGGCTGCCCTGCCCCTACACCATCTCGGGCCCCTAAATGCATAATATAAATGAACAGGTCTGTTTTCATATGTAAAGCGCAATTAACTAAACAAAACAGTCAGATAAGTCAAACTTTAATCAAATCATTCACAATAACTACCGGTACATAAAATCGATTCGAGGTCAGTGAGCACAATACATAAGGTGCACCTGATTATAAGGCTCACTGTCAAGTTTTGAGAAAATGAAAGGATTTTAAGTTCACCTTAGTTCCAAAAAATACAGTAACATAGTTTTACATTTCTCTTATGAGTAAATTTTTCTAATTCTCTTAGTCTAACTGGCATATTTCAATCATACATTTGCTTTATCAACAAAATACTTACCTGCTGCAAAAACACAACTCACACCCAAATTTCCACAAATCAGAGAAGCTAGATTTTTGCTTTTTGTGGACGTGTGAGCTACTATTATAACAAAACAACAACATTTTAATTGATTATTAAATAAACAAAACAATCAATTGAGAATGAATGCAACGAGGGCAGACATTTCTTTCTGTATTAATTAGAGTCAGTATCCAGTGAGATTGTAGAAGACCGCATGATGAGAGAGAAAATACAATCCCTGCGCTGACGTGTGGATTCACTCTTCTGAGTGGTCTCTGATCAACTAGGCAGCAAAACGCAGCAAAGATTTTTCACACCCCAAATCAGAAAAGTCATTTAATTAAGGCAGCACAGGAAAAGGAGTTTTGCTGTAGTTGTGTTAAGAACAAGTGGGAATTAAAATGCTACAATGCTTAATATGTTAGTGCAAAACACAGCTTAGTTTTACATTTCTCTTATGAATAAATTGTTAAAATATCTAAGCACATTTCTACCTATTTTATTTGCAGAATAACATTTTCCATCCTCATGTGGCTAGTTATTCAGGTTTCTCCCAGCCTCTGTAAAATATTCTAAACCGGATGCATTGTTCGTGCACATTTTCCAATACGCCTGGCTCAGAGAGGACGATTGTTGTGGTTTGCCTTTAATTGCTCCATCTGTACCAGACCCATTGGGATGCTGCAGCCTCAGCCTCACACGCACACAAGCACAAAGCCCGAGTGGATAACTTCTACCCAGACCCTGAGCAGAACTGCTTTTGCAGCAGTGCACTTCATTAAAGAGAAGAATACAGTACAGAGGAACCGTGGTCTTCAGGTTACGTAATCAGACCTCTGGAGCAGATGAATCATGAATCAGTGCGCCGGAGCCGACTGCTACATTTACTTAAAGGATGTTTCCATCACGGGCGCGTCATCTGGAATCTGTTCGCCGATACCTCTGCTCCATTCCAAACCAATTAGCACTTGATGGTCTGCGTGAAGGTGGTTTCCACTCCACTGAAAACTAATCTAAATAGTCAAAACTTTGCCAACGAGCAGATCTTTGAGTTCAAATGCCAAAGATTTCAAAGTGAAACTCTCACACTGGCAGCCACATGTGTTAAACATAACGGCTGTTTTTTTCTTTAAACTATAAACATATTGTAAATATATCTCTGAAGTATTTTTTACTTTTATTACACACATCATGTGGTTGTTTGAACGTTTTAAGGGCTATTAGATACAACAATTACCAAAATAATAATAATAAAAAAAACAAATAGGAATATTATAAAACAGTTCTAAAGAGTTAATTTCCCCCATAAATCATTTTGTTTATAATGTTGACAACATATGTAATTACCATACTGTATAGGGAATGACTGTCACGTCAAAGGCGGCAGATGGTTTTGCCTGTTTTTGAATCTTTTAACAAAATATTTTACAAACAACTTGACACATGTTGAAGCTCTACAGCTAATTAACTCTGAGATTTCATCTTATGGCTGCCACAGCCAGATGTACTTCAAAAACAAGTGGCTACAACCAGGGGCGATTCTAGAATCTGATATTTCGGGGTGCTTAGCCCCTCAGTGCTGACGCTGGCTCATGGCTTGAACAGCGTGGTGGCCATTGGTGTCAGAAGCATTCATAATGTTGGGGGAACACACTGTTGTGGGGAAGTTTGGGGGGTCCTCCCCCTGAAAATTATGAATAAAATAGATGCCATTTTCTACATTCTGTGGTGTATTTAACAGTTTGTTAAAGGGGACCTCAGATGCATTTTTTTAATTTTTATGTTATTTCTGTGTGCTATCTAGACCCTATTCCTTCAATTTAATGCACAAAATAATTCTTAGATAATCAATTATACCCTTTTTAATTCTGCCAGTTTTAACTTTCGTTTTGAACGACCGGTTTCTGATAGAAGTTCTGAAGTCCACGCCCTTCAAAGATCTGTTTACGCCCTGTAACAGCCAGTATCTGTAATGTGTTGTTGTTTTAAAATTAGCTCTTTTTTTATTACTCATTTGACTTACTGTTAGTGCTAGCTTAAGATAACTTACCGAAACCCGTCTGAGCGCGCCGCAGTTTGCTGCTCCTTTTAGCATTAGACCACCCGAATCCGAAGCTAATGTTAGCTTGTTCCACTTCCGGTTTTCGCCAGCTCCGCTCGGAGACTTTGGGCGTTATCGCTGTTCCAGTCAAGACAACACAAAGTTCACCAAGTGTCTCCCGTAAATTAATCCGTAAGGGGAAGGTCCTCACTGCTGCGAGGCTGCTGCGAGGCTGCAGCAAGGCTGTACAGTTGAAGCTCCGCTCCATGGCGCCAGAAGAGGGTCCCGTCGCAACCGGTCTCTACGCCGGGGGTATGCTCGTTTAATTTTTGCCGGCGGCGCGTTGGGAGAGATCGCAAATACACTAAAAATTGAACTAAAAAACATAAAAATAACAATTATACTTTATTTATAAAGCCATTTAAAAAACCACAGCTGCAACAAAGTGCTGTACACATGAAATTAATAACATATAAACAAAAGATGAGATGAAATCATGAAAAACAACAGTCATGTGTTTAATACAGAAGTGGGTTGAGCCTAACCAGGTGAGGGGCTGGACTCAGGTTTGAGGTGGGTTGTCCTCGCGCCTGTGACGTCACAGGCGCGATTGACTTCCATTTTATTTCAAAAACGAACCGTTTTCATCACAGTAAAATAAATCTACTTAGAGTAAATAAACCACTGGGTGCATTTTTTTGGCACAAGGACTGTTTTTTTATGAAGTAAATACCCAAAGTTTAGTAAAAAAACATTAAAAAGTGAATTTTGCATGTGTGGTCCCCTACACATCTAAGTTTATATACATAAGTAAACACTTGATTCAATAACTATTTTAAAGAACTTGGCACAGCAAGAAGTAGTGCTAGCTAGAGGCCTGTAAAAGATGCGCTAGCTAAGATGCTACAGATGCAGCGCTCTGCTTTACATTACACAACCTGATAAACGCTTTGTACAAATTCAGCTTAGTGTTAACTGATCATAACAAATGAAAACTAAACTTATGTAACCAGAAATTGCAACATATACATAGAGAACATACAAGCTAGCTTTAAGTATTAACCTTTAGTTTAGTTTAGTTTGTAGTTTGTCAATTAAAATACAGATCAAATATATTAAGAAAAAAACAATAATAGTGCAGGAAGCAAAAACCCAATGGACTTCTATAAAGACTCCACCCAATACATAAAAATAATACAATACAAATAATACCATCCAAGAATACAGTAAATCGATAATAAATTTAACAATACAGTCACATCTACAAAGTATTAATGGAAATTTGAATAAATATGTAATAATTCAACTATTTACTTTAACCATTAAGCATACAATGTCATTATGACAAAAATTGAGTATTTACTTGCACTTACCGTCGTACAGATGAACATATGGTACTTTCTGTTCATCAATGTTGTATTCAGCTGCTCATGAGGTCGGCCACATGCAGAGATTTATCCATCTCTTCATTGTTCCGGACTGCGTTTAAGTTTTGGAAATATAGTAAACTGTTTTACACTGTCCAAAGCAAGGCTATTCAGCTAAACTGCTCAGGGGGCCACAGTTTGAAAGACAGCAGCTCAGGGGCCGGGCATCCAGTAATTAAAGTTTTTATGTAAATAGACCAAGTATGAGGAGCCAAGATGGTGTAGTGGTTAGGGTGTTTGACTTGGGACCCGAAGGACGCGGGTTCGCGTCCCGGCCACTACACACCTTGGGGTGTCTATGAGTGCACACCTATTTCTCCAGCTCCCCGAGCGCTTTCTATGGCTGCTCACTGCACCACCTGGTAGGTGGTTGGGTTAAATGCAGAGACGAATTTCGTCTGTGTATGGGAAACATACGCAGATGACAGGAATAGACAATTATTATTATTATTATTATTAACAATGATCTGTTACCTTTTAAATTTATTTGGTTGCATTGAATCATAAACGCAATAAACAGAACCCAAAACCAGAACGGCCTAAAAAA
>JBBPBX010037217.1:0-31047 GCA_038048925.1 Garcialebias charrua | reverse complement strand
CTTGTCTGGTCCATTCTTGACAAAGTTTGTCATCTTTTGGAAATTTGTGAAGGCTCACTTGTTCACTGCTGATATTAGAACACACAAATGCACTACAACGTGACGGCATTTTTCAAGTTACACAAATAAAAGAGGCGATCCTTCAGGAAATGAATCTGTATGGCAAGCAGTTAACACACCTAATAAACGGGCAAGGCTCTGCCTTCTGCCCGTTGTCACGTCACACTGATGTGTCACGTCACACTGATGACGTATTGCAGGAATGCACGGAATTTTAGGGGCGTATCCTAGAAAGTACCAGAGAAAAAATTAGCATAATTTAGAATAAAAATTTAATATATTTATAATTTATTATGCAAAAACGACCAGAGCTCAATGATATAAGATATATATGTTCTGACAAATATTCAAATTTACAAAATCATGTCACAATACCTTTAAGAAAGATGACGACACGAAGGAATACTAAAAACGATAAAGGCTCAGGGGATGACATCTTAGACGACCAAACGAAGCTAGCAAGTGCTGGAGAAGCTAGCATTAGCCCTTCGAACCCTTCGACAACAAACGAAGACATCCTGGCGGCTATTAACAAGCTGAGTGGCGCGGTGGACGTGAGATTTATTGAGCTAAACAGCTCAATATCTAACCTCAGGGCAGCAATATCTGATATTTCTGTCCGCGTGACATCCACTGAAGCCATAGCCGAATCACAAGGCGGACGGATTTCAGAGTTGGAGAAGAAGTATGTTAGCCTAGCCGCTCAATGCTCTCAGCAGCAGGCTAGGCTGGAAGATCTGGAGGTGCGCTCATGTCGACAGAATATTCGAATTGTGGGTATACCGGAGAAAGCGGAGAACGGCAAACTGCTGGATTTCGTCATCAAACTCCTATCACAGCTGCTGGGAGAAGACAACTTTACCAGGCCAATTGAAGTGGATCGGGCGCATCGGAGTCTGACGCAGGCGAAGGATGGAAAGACGAGGGCCTTCATCGTGAAACTGCACTATTTCCAAGAGAAAGAGCGAGTACTACGGCTGGCGAGGGAAAAGGGCCCTCTCCAATATGACGGGCGCCCGGTGTTCATCTTCCCTGACCTCACCTCGACGGTGATGAAGAAGCGTCAGATGTTTCAGGTCATCGGGGAGAAATGCAAATCCAAAGGGATTCGGTATGGCTTTCGGTATCCTGCTAAGTTTGTGGTCACCGTGAACAGTAACACCGCTGTGTTCGACACTCCAGAAGATGCGGACAATTTTCTGAGACGTGAGGTAACGGCTTGGGACTGAACTGAACAGGTTGGACAATATTTTTTTCATTATATCTGAACATGAGTAATGTGAAGAGTAATTAATAGCTTAAATTACTGGGTGAATTTACTATATTCAGCTACTTTAATGCTGCTTATTGTGTTGAGTTGGCGGTCTTGGTTGGGAAGATGGGAAGCTATGTTACTAGTTCAGCCCTTAGTGGACTGATAGGTCTGGCTTTACGTTGGGGGATTGGAGACTTTGCTCCTGGCAGGGTTCAGTTAGGTTGGGGGTAGGGTGGGATTAGACATTTGAGTGGGAGGGGAGTTTTTTGCACATTGGTTTATTTCATATATTTTGGAGATAAGTTCACAGTCATACAACTACAAGTTAATAAATTATACACAATCAAATGTTAGCAGGCCCATATAAACACCACAAGGGCGGGGTTAATTTTATCAGTTGGAATGTTCGAGGGATAAATAGTCCTCTGAAGAGAGGCAAAGTGTATGCGCACCTCCGTGCTTTGAAAGCTGACATTTGTTTTCTTCAGGAAACTCACATTAAGAAAACAGCAGCTAAGGTCCTCAACCCCTCATGGGCTTCTCATATATACCAGTCGAACTTTAGCACAAAAACTAGGGGGGTTGCAATACTGGTAAAGAAAAACATACCATTCACCCATAATCAGATAATTTCGGATCCTAGAGGAAGATATGTGATCGTAAATGGGCTGCTAAACTCAACACCAGTTACATTAATAAATGTATATGGGTCCAATTTTGACGACCCCATTTTTTTTCGGGACCTTTTTAATGCAGTACCAGATTTTATCAGTTCTAATTTGATCATTGGAGGGGACTTCAATTTAACCTTAGATCCAGTCTTAGATAGACAACGCCCCCGATCTGTTATATCTAAAAGCGGAGAGACTCTCAAAAACTTGCTGAATTCCCACAATCTGGTAGACATCTGGAGACTGTTAAATCCTAGCGGAAGAGATTATTCTTTCTTTTCTGCAGTTCATAAATCCTATTCTAGGATTGATTACTTCCTGTTGGATGCTAGACTGTTGTCATCAGTATCAGGATGTAAATATCATAATATTCACATATCAGATCATGCACCAATATGTTTGAATATTAAATTAGATGGCGTGAAGGGTAGAAACAACTGGCGCCTAAACAATACTTTGCTAAAGGATGAGGAATTTTGCTCCTACATCTCAAATGAAATCAAATTGTATTTGAGTTCTAATGATACTGGTGATGTAGATGACTCAACACTTTGGGAAGCTATGAAGGCGGTCCTCAGGGGAAGTATTGTATCATACGAAGCGGCGAAGAACAAGGAGTCTAAGTTGAGGTTGAAAGAATTAGATGACCTGTTGACTAGTTTGGATGCCACATATAAAGTGCAACAGAGTTCAGACATGTTAAAGAGAATAACAGCCTTGCGTTATGAATACAACTCCATTTTATCAAAAGATGTATCTAAATTGTTGACACAAGTTAAACAAAGATGGTTCGAGCTGGGCGACAAGCCACATAAACTACTAGCTCGGCAGCTTAAACAGTTGCAGGCATCGAGAGCAATACACCGAATCAAGCTCGAAGACGGGACTCTTCTCACAGACCCAGATAAAATTAATGACAGCTTTAAAGACTTTTACGCTAAAGTTTATCAATCGCAGGGAAAATTGGACGTTGAAAAAATGGAGAGGTTTTTTGGAGGCCTAAATCTGCCAGGTCTGGCGACGGACTCAGCGGAAGTGCTGGAGACTCCTATAACTCTACGTGAGATTGAGTCTGTCATTTCTGCTTTTCCTAATAATAAAGCACCAGGTCCTGACGGGTTCAGCATGGAGTTTTTCAAAACGTTCAGCTCCGCACTGTCGCCTCTACTTCTGCGTTTGTTAAATCACTCTAGGCAAATAACTAAACTTCCTCCCACGTTATACAATGCCAATATTTCACTCATCCTGAAACCAGGCCGAGACCCGGGATCCATATCATCCTATCGCCCAATTTCCTTGTTACCCGTAGAAACCAAAATTCTTGGGAAAATCCTTGCCAACAGGCTCAGAACACATATAGGTTCAATCATACACCAGGATCAGACTGGCTTTATGCCGGGTAGACACATGTTTTTTAACCTACGACGCCTTTTCAATATATTATACTCGGACCAGACAGACAAGGCCTTAATTATGTCATTAGATGCACAGCGAGCATTTGATCAAGTTGAATGGCCGTATATGATGTATGTCCTCAACAAGTTTGGTTTCGGGCCTCAGTTTGTAAAATGGATTGAAATAATTTACTCACAACCAATGGCTTCTGTTATTACTAACCAAAATATTTCTAGTCCTTTTGCTATTCACAGAGGGACTCGCCAGGGTTGCCCGCTCTCTCCGTTTCTTTTTGCAATTGCTATTGAACCCCTGGCTGCCAGCATTAGGCAAGACCCTGAAATATTACCCATCGAAAAGTTTGGTCATAAACATCACATCTCGCTCTATGCCGATGACATACTCTTGTACATTTCGGAACCGCAGGCTTCAATGTCTCCCCTTTTAAAGAAGATTAAAACATTTGGCAGCTTCTCCGGATTCTCCATTAATTGGGATAAGAGTGTAGTAATGCCACTCTCATCCGAAGAAGATCTGACCTTTTTGAGAGAAACGTCTTTTCAGATAACCCATAAAAACTTCAAATATTTGGGGGTGACGATAACAAGGAGACCGGAGGATCTCTTACAACTGAATTGGCAGAATAAAATTATGCAACTTAAGCAGAATATAGATTTTTGGAAGACTCTCCCTCTATCTATGGTCGGAAAAATTAATGCAATTAAAATGGTTGTATTGCCACGGTTTCTTCATCTATTCCTTTCTGTTCCATGTTTTATAAGTATGTCATACTTCAAACAGTTAGACTCCATCATTATTCCCTTTATCTGGGAGTACAGGAATGTTAGAATTTCCAAAAAACATCTATGCAAAACAAAAGCGATAGGAGGATTTTCATTGCCAGATTTCAAATTATATTATTGGGCTTCTCACCTATCCATTATAGCATGGTGGAAGAAAGGCCCGCACCAGTCTCACAATCTCTGCCCTGCTTGGCTATCCTTAGAACAACGACATTGTCATAAAACGTCTTTGGCTGCCCTCCTTAATAGCCCTACTAAAATTTAAAAAAAGCTTTACAATAATAATCTGGTTATTGGCAATACTATAAGAATTTGGAAACAGATACGGAGTTATATAAAAGCTCCGGCAGTCTACTTGGACGCTCCCATTTGCGAAAACCACTCTTTTGTTCCGGGTCTCAGCGATGTCGGTTTCCAGATGTGGAAAATGAAGGGTATCCATAAGGTGGGGGATCTGTACGTTGATGGCACGCTTGCGTCCTTTACTCAGTTGAGCTCTGTATATGATGTTCCACGGTCGGGATTCTTTCGTTTTCTACAGATTAGGGACTACGTTAGTAAAAATATATCAAATTTTAGAACTCTTACAAGACATGAGACTCTGGAGGCAATAAATAAATTTGATCCGGTTAATCATGGGGCAGTGTCATACTTTTACAGCATTCTCAATAATGTACCGGTAGACCTCACTAAAATCAAGAAACCAATAATGTACCGGTAGACCTCACTAAAATCAAGAAAGTATGGGAGGATGAGATGGGACAACAGATACCTGACGATGTGTGGGAGGAAAGTTTGAAGAGTATACATGACTGTTCAGTTAACTCTAGGCATAATCTTATACAATTCAAAACATTGCATAGACTCTATTATTCAAGAGAAAAATTAAGTACTTTTTACCCGAATGAGTCACCAATGTGTAATCGGTGTAAAGTTGCAACGGGCAACTTGCTCCACTCCTTTTGGTCATGTATACAGCTGCATACATTTTGGAAGAACATTTTTTATTTCTTTTCCACTGCTTTTGGGAAACAATGGGATCCGGATCCACTGGTTGCAATTCTCGGAGCTCCAGGGGTTTTGCCCCTGGCCAATAAATATGAGAAAGTAGCCATTTTGTTTGGTATGGTAATCGCTAAGAAGTTGATCTTGAAGGTTTGGAAGAAGGACTTTGTACCCACATTTGAACAGTGGTTGGGAGAATTGGCAAACACATTGTCTCTGGAAAGATTGAGATATTACAACGAAGACAAAATGAACATGTTTGGGACAATATGGGACTCTGTACTAAAATATATTCAATGAAGGTATCGTAGTTGATCATTAGACTAATGTCTGGTATTATATGAGCCCTTGCTCTCTGGTGTATTGTTGAAATGGTGTGATTCATAATCTGGTGTATTTACCTTATGTTGTTTTGACTGTGTGACCTTTACTATCCGATGTGCTGTTTTGTTTGGTTTGGGAGGGGTGTTGATGATACTGTAGTTTGTTTTATTACTAAAAATGCCAATAAAAAAAATGTTTGAGATGAAAGTTGTTAAAAAATAATAATTTTCATTCTGGCATGCATAATAAAAACATGCATTTTAATTTCTTCCACAAAAAAAAAGAAAAAAAAAAAGTTTTAAGTAGTTACATGTTTTGTGTTAGCAGAATTTGCACCGCCAAGAGAAAAATAATCTTCTCTCATACAGACAAGTACTATTACAAATATATTCATGCATGTCCAAAAGGCAACTTGAGGTAAGTTTTATTAATGTTGGATAAGTTTCTTAGTTACAATTAAATCCTGCTAACACAAAATCTGAATCTTGACTCATTTGTTGATCGGTTTGCCAGAAATCATCAAAATCGCAGAATACAGTTGCTGTGATAGTAGGGCAGCCAATGTTGTTATATAATTTTGGACTGAGAAACTGAACCAAGACTTTACCTAACAGTTATTTTCATTATCATTTTATTTGCTTATTAATATATTTTCTTCAGTCAATATAAATACTGTCTGTAAAATGTTTTATATTTTTCTCATTTGATTTTTTTAACCATTTTCTTTGGTTGCAATGGTTAATCACTGCTTTAAAAAATAAAAGAGTCAAGTAAGATTTTGAACTGTCTTTTTCTCCGAGATGAACGTGCTCCTCTGACAAAACCTCTGGCCCCAGCTAGGCCCCACCAGTACAACTGGTCTAGAACCGCCACTGTGAACACGCACAAGTTTCTGCGTGTGTTCATAGTTACCAACTCACAACTATCTGTGGAGGATGGAGTTTGTGTGTTTGTTGCTGGTTGAGGTGAATGATCATCTCGTGTGTGCCTCACCACTGCTGCACATTCAGCTGTAAGTTTCCGTGCAGCATTTTGGGTCTTTTCTGGACTGTAAAATCTGATCGTTTTAAATCTTGGATCCAGCAGTGTGGCGAGTGACAGGACCGTTGAGCTCTTGAGGTTGTCAAACTTATCTTTGAGGGTTGCAATGACATTCCATCCAAGAAGTGTTGCTGTTATTGAGCATGCATCAGAGTACAGTATGTTGCTGTTACATTTGTGGTCCTCAGTATTACTTCCCGGGCTGCTTGAAATCACATCTTTACAAGTGGAATCACCATTGAACCTGACACTCTCTTCTCCTGGGACAGTTCCACAGTTGCTGCATAGAATGTGTAGAGCACTTGGAGATGCTGAGATTGTTTCATATTCCTCAGAAGAGAGAGGATTAACATCTGTCTTAAGTGATGCCAGAGCGGCCCCGACTGTCTGCCTCTTGTTGTACAATCACTGCAGCATCAAAAAGGTGCTGTTCCAGCACGTGTCCACCTCTTGAATGAGCTTCATCACTGCACAGTTCATTTGCTGTTGCACCTGTTTCAGTTTTTCTTTTCCATTAGTGCTCTACCTAAAATAAGTCACCACTTTCCGTGCCTTTATGCACAGATCTTCTAGATCAGGCGTTTGATCCAGGAATTTTTTTTTAACCACCAAATTTAATGCATGAGCAATGCAAACATGTCGCATGGCTAGTTTTTCTGCAGTGGAGACCATGTTTGCAGCAGCATCATTCACCAGGCAATGAACCTTCAACTCAAGTCCCCACTCCACCATCAGAGACCTCTGAGCAGCTGTGATGTTTTCAGCACTGTGGTCTTGGGGGAAAGGCAGCACTCCTAAAAGTAAAGTGGCCATCTTCATATTATCCAGGACACAATGACAAGTTACTGCCAGATAAGCATCCATGTTCATGGAGGTCAGAGGTCAGGCTCACTCCCTCCACGCTCAGCAGTTGAGCCTTGGCTTTGGTCTTCTCCTCCTCATATTTCTCCTCCACCATCTTCTTCAGAGCCTGTCTGGAAGGCAGAGTGTATGTGGGGTCAAGCTTCCCCACAAACTCTTTGAAGCCTGGATCGTCCACAACAGTAAAAGGCTGAGAGTCCTTCACCAGCATCATGACCAGAGCTTCATCCAGCTCCTGCTTTCAGTCCACTAAGACACAATCAAACAAATAAAACTGTTATTTTCTGCTGCTGCCAGAAACTGAGAGTCTGTGTTGCTGTCATCCAGCTTCGGTCCTGGTCCTGAAGATGTCCTGGTCCTCCTGGTTGTCCATCAGCAGATGTCCTGGTCCTCCTGGTTGTCCATCAGCAGATGTCCTGGTCCTCCTGGTTGTCCATCAGCAGATGTCCTGGTCCTCCTGGTTGTCCATCAGCAGATGTCCTGGTCCTCCTGGTTGTCCATCAGCAGATGTCCTGGTCCTCCTGGTTGTCCATCAGCAGATGTCCTGGTCCTCCTGGTTGTCCATCAGCAGATGTCCTGGTCCTCCTGGTTGTCCATCAGCAGATGTCCTGGTCCTCCTGGTTGTCCATCAGCAGATGTCCTGGTCCTCCTGGTTGTCCATCAGCAGATGTCCTGGTCCTCCTGGTTGTCCATCAGCAGATGTCCTCCAGTAAGTAGTTTCTGTCCTTCCTGACACTTGTTGAACTCATGCTGCTTCTAGAAGACTTCATGGAAACATGTCATCATTAAGTTGTTGATTCAGCTCTACAATGTTCAACCTGGAGCTCTTTGGAAGAAAACACACATTCATCTTCATGTGTTCATCCACAGTGGAGGAAACTTCATCTTCCTCAGTGGAACAGACTGAACAACATTTATTATAAAGTTGTGACCTTAAACTCTTCAGTCCGCTTGTTATTCAATTTTTGTCATTTTGTGATAGGAATTGCTTTTGATCTTTCTGTTAGAGAAATAGAAATATAAAGTTTACAACGTAATTCAGTCGTGTCAGCTTTTAGTTTACATCTGTAACACATCAGGAAACGTGTTTGGTTTCTCTAACTTCTTCTATCACGGTGCAAAAAATGGATTCTAAAAATATGTCTCAGGTATATTTACATTAACGGTTAAAATTTATCTTAATTTAACAGAAAATATCTGATTATTTAGAGTTTTTGTTTAAAAAAACTTTCTACAAGCTGACTCCGCCCTCTTAGTGACGTCACAGGATGAAGCTCCACCCTGCAGGTGTTTGTAGAGGCATGATGTGAGATGAAGTGATGTGTGAACTTTCCTGAGTACAGAGCAGAAATCAGAATGAACTCTTTCTGACTGACTTGAACTGGTCACAACTGGGAGCTTCTTCCAGATGTTCTGATCCAGTTTCCATGTTCCAGCTGCTCCTAATAAATCTCTAGTTGTTGTTGTTGTTGTCCACAAGATGGCGCTGTTTGTCTCTGACACTTCTTTCTCCTCATCAGTCCTCCAGCTGCATGAAGAAGATGAAGATGGTGTGCAGGGTGGTGCTGCTCCTCATCCTCAGCTCGTGTCTCTGTGGTCAGTTTGGACCTTCAGGTTCAGTCCAGAACATTCAGTTCTTGTTGTAGATGCAGTTTCAAGCCTCCCATGTTCCAGTTGTCAGTGTGTCTGCTCCTCTCTGTCTCCTCAGCAGCAACATTTGTAGTGAACGTGACCCAGAGCTCCTATCAGGCAGAGCAGAACCACAACATCACCTGGAGTGGACCTTCACCACCACACCTGAGACATCCTGGAGACACCTGTTCATCTACTGCAGCTTGTTAGCTCCTCTCAGAGAGTCACTCCTGTATCTGCTCCATGAAGGTGTTGAGGTGTCAGAGGCTCAGGATGAACAGTTTGCAGGACGAGTCCAGAGGGACGGAGACGTCCTCAGAGAAGGACGCATCAGACTCCACCTGTCCTCACTCAGGACGGAGGACTCTGGTCTGTACAGGTGTCAAGTGAAGACAGAAGATGGTTCTGGTTCTGGAATGTGTCGTGTGAACGTCTCTGGTGAGAAGAATTTAAATTGTCTTCATGATTAAACTCTTGATAATTGTTGACATGAACAAAACTCATTAGATTCAAGTTGAAACAGACCAGATGTTAGAACCTGTCATTTCCTTCACAGCAGCTGCTGAGCAGCTCCACAGACACACCTGGACTCCAGAACCAGAGGACCGAGGAAAGACTGGTCTCTCATCTCAGTGTGTTCATTAACAGCTGTGTGGGTCGTCTATTTGATCCTTTTCATTTTCAGAAATATGTTAGTAAAAAATAAAACTAGAAACAAAACCCAAGCAGAAGTTCAAGTGTTGAAGAGAAAGGTCTTCTGGACTTTGACCTAAAAGAAGGTTAAAAAACAAAACAAGTGGACTTCTATTCTGAAGCTAAAGATGTTTCTCTTCCCATCCTGAAAGCTTTTCTTTCTGCAGCTGTGCAGCCTCCATGCCACTCCATGATGCTGGAGCACAGGATGCTCTCCACTGCACCCTGTAGAAGGAGGTGACGACTGAACTTCCATCTCAGCCGCCTGAGGAAGTAGAGTCTCTGATGATCTTTCTTCATCAGGCTGGTGGTGTTGATGCTCCAGCTGAGGTTGTCGTTCAGGTGCACACCCAAGTACTTGTAGCTGGAGTTTGTGGAATACCCTCAACTTCCTGTTGATTTTTGGAACTATCAACTGTGACTCTTTGGAATACTCCTAAAGCAAGGACGCTGTTAGTTGTGATTCACCAACAAGGTACCCAAGTTGTAAATCGCAAGTGGGGGAATGTAACGTCCAACCAACATCCCTCAAAAGACAAAACATCCTCAGAGACACATCTCTTCTACCCCACTGGGCTAAATCTCCAAGTCAGGATGAGTCGACATCCTGGACCACCCTGGCTCCAGACTGACTATAATCATTAACCTTCTGTGTTAATAATAACCCTTTGTGCTAATCTTTGCTGGCAAGGAACAGACATTCAGTGTCCAAGAGAATTCAGTATCAACAAATGACAGAACCCTAGCATGGCCTCGGGATAACAGAACTGTAGTTGCCGTAGTAACGATGGAAGTAACCCACTGTTTTCAATGTGTCAGGAACCAAACTTACATTTTCTAAGAGAACGGTGTGATACAAAACAAGGTTTGCCTGTATCATGTAAACAAACGTATTGTTCCCCTCTGAGATTTTAAGAGGAGGGTGTCATTAAAATTAATGATATGCAGCTGGTTCACACCCACTCTGTTGGTAGCTGCATTTTGATTGGTTCTCTGACACGTAAGGTCAGAGTTGGAGAGCGGTCTCAGGGGGAGAAGTTGTCCGAAGCTGGCAGAAGTGGGATGTCCTGGTGGAGAGTTTGCTCTGAGCCAGCCCAGAAGTCCATGAGGACTCCGATCCAGTCAGCTGAGAGATGGAGAAAAGTCCTGGTAACCCTCAAACACCCCGTGAGTGATGAGGCACAACCGCCTGCTGGAAGAGACGTGGTCCCTCAAGGAATAACATCCCTCTTCCAGTGACAACGTGAACCTCCTGCCTCACTTCATCACATCCATTGTGGTAATGAGAGATGGACGTCTCCTGGTAGGACAAACATCTTCCTTCTGATGAGAACAACAAGTGACAACTGTTTTCTTACATGTCATTTAAGTTCATGAATCTGAGAGAAAGTTGACCTAAATTTTAACGTTAGAGCTAAAACTTTAGTCCTAAATTTTAGATAACACCTCTTCTAAAAGTCTTAAGCTATTTAATATTTACCCTTTTGACATAACACTGTTATTATATTTCATATTTGCCATAATTTCATGTTGTCATTATTCAAACTGAAAATAAATGTTACTGAATTGTGATTTTAACTGACCAGATTCTTGTCTTTGTTGGAGCGAGGGGAACAGAATATTGTTGAAGAACTCAGATTATTCTTTTGATTGAGGTCGGTCAACATTTATCACATAACTCTGAACAGTTAGTGTAAACAGCTGTTACAAGGTGTCCACATTTCCTTTACATTTTTAATTGATCAAACTTCACATAAATCTGCACTTGATCAGTGAAGTTCAACTGTTTTATTATTTTAAGATATATCGTAATGTATTTTAGTAGGTAAGACAAACTAAACACTAAACTAGTGTGAACAAAAATTAAAATGTTGACGATGAAACTTTCACCTCAAATGAATGTTCTCTAGAAGTGTTCAGCTTCAGAGGAAGTCTGATGTTTGAACAGTTTCTAGTTAATAAAACCTTCAGAAGCTTCAGCTGGTTTGTAAAACGTCACATTCAGGACTGGATTCTTCAAGTCTTCTATATTCTGGTGACTCCTCGTCTTCATCACCTCCATGATTCATGGACCTCTGCTTCTTTTCTGACCTTCACTTCAGAGACACAAAACTAAAATATATTTATTTATTTCACATCCTTCTGAAACAACAACATGTGAAGTGAAACAGCTGTAATCTATAAAAAGGACACGTGTGTGTTGAGCTGCAGCTTCTCTTTAAAAACATGTTTCAGTGTCGAGACAGGAGGAGCTGATTCTGTTTGTTGTCCTGGAATCAAGAAAAGAAGAAGCTGCTGTCTGCTTGGTAGTTTCCTCCATCATGTCCAGCAGGAGAACATCACTGATGAGGACCAACCAGACTGCTGCAGTCCTCTTACAGCGCCCCCATGTGGTCACACAGAGGCGCTGCAGCTGAGAGGAGCTGGATGATGCTGAGAAAAGAAAGTTTCCAGACAGCACGTCTGTACAAATATGACTTATTCACCACATGGAAACATTATAAAGAGGATAAATAAATAAATAATGTGTAAAAGAGCCACATCAGAGGGTCCAAAGAGTTAAATGTGGTCCCAGATCCAGATGTTTCTGGTCCCAGATCCAGATGTTTCTGGTCCTGATCTGTGCCCGACAACCTCAGACTCCTTCCATCAAAATCCACTTTCATCAAAGCTCCACCAGGGGTTTCTCCTGTCGTTGATCCAGAATGTTCCAGGAGGTCCGAGCTCCACTTCCACCTTCTCTGTCCAGATCCAGCCTGCCCGCTTTCAGGCCCTCTGGGCAAATAGGATTTTAACCTGCAACCTGCCTTGATTAGAGGAGGAACACACAAAGTGTAATCTAGTCCACCACCACAACATCTACTCCTCCCAAAAACTGGAGACAAGAAGGAGAAGTTGAACTAAAGTAAGAGCTGGTGCTCTAAACCCTCCAGCTGCCCTGAGCCAACACCACCCAAGGGCAACTGGAGGGTGAAGCAGAGGTCATCTGTCCAAGTCCAACAGCAAGAAGCCCCAAAGTCATGAAGATGGACACACACTTCCTGTGTGGACCTAAGAGGATGAAGAGGACCTTCATCACTTCATCAGATCCTCCATGAAGGTCCAAACTCCTCGTCTCCTGGTTCTGAACCGTGGAAACAGACTCTTGAAGTCACACCAAGACAAAGGTGTCGTTCCTTCAGCCTCCACGTTTCTTCAGTCCAGCTTGTTCTCTTCAACACGCTCTCTCCTCATGGCCTGAAACTTCTCACAGTTACAGCTCCTTCCAGCTGCTGCAGCTGTGAGGGAGGTTCTGAGAACAGGCCCGCTGGACACAGCTGGAGCTCCACAGGGTCTGGTTGGGTCCAGTCCTGTAGGTGAGGAGGCTCTGAGGTTTTATTGTTCAAACATCAGAACAATCTTTAATAAAGTGAAGTTGGTGTGAAATCTCCTCAGATTCAATCATGTCACTCAGTTTCTTCAGGATCTCTTCTCACCTGAACATGAACTGGAGTTCACTTTGATGAAGTGAAATGATCCCATCATCCAGTCAGACTGGGTTCTGGACGGGTCAGAACACCAGTTTATCACTGACACTAAAACACAAAATGAACACATTCTGTTACAAATAAAACTTTTATTCACAATATTTAAAAATTTATTTACAGTATTTATAAATTATAAACAATAACTGTACATTTTAACAAATATTATAACCGAATTGTCGTTAGTCTCGTTAGTATCTATGTGTCCCTCATGGACTGGAGACCTGCCCAGGTGTCCCCTCCGTGTCTCTCACTGTGACTATATGGACACCAGTTGCCTTAAAAATTCTCATTCTTCTGGAATTTAGCAAATAGAAAAACGTTGGTAATCCTAATTGGCCTAAAACAGATAAAGCTTATTGTGATTTCATGTCAGTGTGAAAAAAGTGCATGTATCTTTTTAAATAGTGTACGTAAACTTCTGGTTTCAACTGTAAGAGTGTCATATTCAATAGTGAGGTTTTGTATCAAACAAGAATCAGTAGAAAATTATTAATGGGGAATGTTCATCTTTATGTTTTAAATCACTAATGGCTTGCTTTATGTCTTTTCCCTCCATCAGGTTGGGACACACATGGTGGAGGATCTTGAAGATGCAGCAGCAGAGTATCTGTACGTGCTCACGCTTGGGGACAGGAAACTGCTATGGAGCATCCATTTCTTGTGGGTGCTGCTGTTGATGGCTGTTTTAAAGTTTTTTGTGTTTTTGATACCATACCATACCATTTTATTTATAAAGCACTTTCAACAGGAACAAGTCCACACCAAAGTGCTGAACAAACAAACACGCAACAGGCAACACAGACAATGAAGTACAACACGAAAAACATAAAAACATTGCAGATCATAAGTAAAACGATCAAATATAAATCAGCTGGCATTGAAAGCAATGGAGTAGTAGTGAGTTTTTAACCGGGATTTGAAAACTGAGAGGGAGGGGGCCTGTTTGATGAGCAGCGGTAACTCGTTCCAGAGTCTTGGGCCTGCTACAGAGAACGCCCTGTCACCCCTGCGCTTAAGGCGAGTTTCTGGAACTATTAAGAGTACCTGATCCTCTGACCTCAAAGCACGTGGAGGGACATATGGGTGTATCAGATCCGAGAGATAGGCGGGGGCGAGACTGTTCAGCGATTTGTAGACATACATGAGAATTTTGAATTGGATTCGAAGATGAACCGGTAGCCAGTGAAGGGAGGCCAAGACTGGTGTAATGTGCTCTCTTTTGCGTGTGCTGGTTAAAAATCGGGCAGCTGCGTTCTGAACCAGTTGTAATCGTGCAATGGTGGCTTGACTGACGCCAAGCAGAAGTGAATTGCAGTAATCAAGCCTAGATGTAATGAATGCGTGAATCACTGTCTCCAGGTTGTTTTTTGATAATATGGGCTTCAGCTTAGACAGACGCCTCAGCTGGAAAAAACAGGATTTGACGATCATGTTTACATGACTGTTGAGTTTCATGGAAGGATCCATTATCACTCCCAGATTTGTGACTTTTTGTTTTTCGGACAGGGGTAGAGCAGAAAGGTCAATGCAGTGGTTTGAGGTTGTGTCATTGGGAAGGAACAATATGGCTTCAGACTTGATGTAAACTAAACAAAGTCATGTGCCCAGTTTGGGATTTTCTTCACATTGTTATCTATGGAATCCCTGGACATGAATCAAATCTAATAAAATTAATGAGGGCCCAGTTAGCTGCAATGGAAGGGTGAATAATCCTCATAAAGAATCATTAAATGTTCTGACCTACAGTTTTTCCTGTTATCATTTTATTAAAGTACTGATATAGTCACTTGTTAAATGGCTGCAATTTTTTTTGCGTGTTTGCTGTAAAACCGTTCACATTAAATTATTTCTTGTGTATAAATGTGTATTTTTGGAGCTGTAATCAAAGAATGAACTGAAGTAAGGGAGCTGTTTTAATGAATTGTATACTTTCTTGACTTGTCTGCCTTGAAACTTTCATATATGAATTCTGTTGCCATATACTACGGAAGGGCATTGCATTCAACCATGAAAATATTTTTTTGGAGCTTATGTAGTAAAAACGTGATAATTATGTAGTAAAAACGTGATAATTATGTAGTAAAAACGTGATACTAAGTAGTAATAACGTGATACTATGTAGTAAAAACGTGATACTATGTAGTAAAAACGTGATAATTATGTAGTAAAAACGTGATACTAAGTAGTAAAAACGTGATACTATGTAGTGAAAACGTGATACTATGTAGTAAAAACGTGATAATTATGTAGTAAAAACGTGATACTATGTAGTAAAAACGTGATACTTATGTAGTTAAAATGCGATACTAATTCAGGAGGAGCGTTTCCTTTAAATAGAGTAGACCTGCAGACTTCTACATATATCAGATGGGACAATGGTTAAGACCGTTGCCTTTCATGCAGATGACGCAGGTTCGAGTCCAACCTGGTCTGACTGATTTTTTTTTTTCTTCTTTGGATTATTTATATAATAATATTTATGCTGAAAATACTTTGCTTATCAGCGTGATTGGGGTGTAATGTGGTTAAGTGACGTCTTAATTTATTAGGCTTCATGCTGTCCGCTGCTAATATTTTAAGACATAACAGACACACCGGTCTTTCCTCATCTCCCACCTTCGTCACAGTGAAGCCAAGGCTAAATACGCTTTCTTATTATCTTCGTCTGTCTTCGCCTTTCTTTTCATCCCTGTTAAATATTTCTCCATGCTGTATCTTCACTGCACTTTCTAAAACTTCTCATGCGCTGCTGTGGCTTCTTACTCTGTGAAAAAACTTCTGTGCGCTCAGTCTGACAATAACAGCGCCACTGCCCCTACTGGCGCGGATGTGTAATTACACTTACCATTTCATACAGTTCAATACAGTATTACAAACCTATCAAAAGTAATGGCAAAAGACTGAAAATAGTTTATATATTTACAATAAATGCATGTACAAATAAGCTAACAGGGAGTGCCTGTATGTTGTTGTTTTTTTAATTTCGTTTTACGCAAGTTGAAGCAGTTGAAAGACTTCAGCTGGCTTAAAATTTGTTTACAGAACTCCTTTGGTTTTTTTTATTTTTTTTTACAGAGATTCTTTATTGTTGTTCGCAATGGGATGTGTGCAGTGCAGCGAGATTATGTACACACGGTCCCAATTACATAAAACAATAAAATGTAATAGAAAAACTGTAACATATAAGATATGAACTAAGTTAAATTTTCCTTATATAGGCACTAACAGCATAGAAACATCACATGAATAGCAGTACAATCATGAGTTTGTATGAGCTAGCAGGTGAGCACGAACGAACACAGCAACATGAACAGATCAGCAGCAACTTCGTGATTATTCACAGCAATGATTACCCTTAGTTGACCTACATGTTTACAAGTGTAGACTGCTTCTTGGGAGACCTTCACAAGATGTTCCTGCCCGCCAATCGGATGTGGGCCCCACATCCAAAAAATAAAAAAAAATAAAAAAACCAAAGGAGTTCTGTAAACAAATTTTAAGCCAGCTGAAGTCTTTCAACTGCTTCAACTTGCGTAAAACGAAATTAAAAAAACAACAACATACAGGCACTCCCTGTTAGCTTATTTGTACATGCATTTATTGTAAATATATAAACTATTTTCAGTCTTTTGCCATTACTTTTGATAGGTTTGTAATACTGTATTGAACTGTATGAAATGGTAAGTGTAATTACACATCCGCGCCAGTAGGGGCAGTGGCGCTGTTATTGTCAGACTGAGCGCACAGAAGTTTTTTCACAGAGTAAGAAGCCACAGCAGCGCATGAGAAGTTTTAGAAAGTGCAGTGAAGATACAGCATGGAGAAATATTTAACAGGGATGAAAAGAAAGGCGAAGACAGACGAAGATAATAAGAAAGCGTATTTAGCCTTGGCTTCACTGTGACGAAGGTGGGAGATGAGGAAAGACCGGTGTGTCTGTTATGTCTTAAAATATTAGCAGCGGACAGCATGAAGCCTAATAAATTAAGACGTCACTTAACCACATTACACCCCAATCACGCTGATAAGCAAAGTATTTTCAGCATAAATATTATTATATAAATAATCCAAAGAAGAAAAAAAAAAATCAGTCAGACCAGGTTGGACTCGAACCTGCGTCATCTGCATGAAAGGCAACGGTCTTAACCATTGTCCCATCTGATATATGTAGAAGTCTGCAGGTCTACTCTATTTAAAGGAAACGCTCCTCCTGAATTGTTATCGCATTTTAACTACATAAGTATCACGTTTTTACTACTTAGTATCACGTTTTTACTACATAATTATCACGTTTTTACTACATAGTATCACGTTTTCACTACATAGTATCACGTTTTTACTACTTAGTATCACGTTTTTACTACATAATTATCACGTTTTTACTACATAGTATCACGTTTTTACTACATAGTATCACGTTATTACTACTTAGTATCACGTTTTTACTACATAATTATCACGTTTTTACTACATAATTATCACGTTTTTACTACATAAGCTCCAAAAAAATATTTTCATGGTTGAATGCAATGCCCTTCCGTAATATACAGTATATATCATTTGGAAATAAAAGTACTTTTGAGGTAATATGATTGTTTTTAATCCAGTTTGTATATGGTGGATTTTAAAGTAAAAAAAAAAAAAATAATCATTTTTTTAAGCAAAATATGGTGGTAAAATAACCCTTGTGTTAGGTTTCAACTCAATTTTGGGTAACTTTAACTTTAAACAATGGTCAATTTAACCCAATCATTGGGTAGTTGCCCTAATCCAGCTTGCTGGGTCAAACCATCAACCCAACCCTGTTGAGTTAAAACAACCCAGCGTTGGCTCGGTCCAAATTTGACCCAGCACTGGGTTACATTTTGGGTTGTCAACCCAGCAGTTTTTAGAGTGTTTATAGTATTTCTATTATACATTGGCAGATCTTACAAATGTGCCAGATAATCTTAGCTGGACTTACTGCTTGTTTTGATAACCTTACTCACCATTTCCAATTTCAAATTGTGGTAAAATTATCTAGTGCTTTCCTTTTCATGTTTATTGTAATATATTGTCACTGGTTTTCCTATGAAATAGCAAATTACATCATTTAAAGCCATTGTCTTGCCAATGTTTAATGTTCTGCCTTACTTTACCTTTAACAGCTACTACTTTTTGTATCCTTATGTAGTGGTACACCTCAGGCCTCTGAAACTGTCAGTGAGACACCTTTTCTTGGAAAACCCTCAAGGGAAGAATGTACACGGTTTATCCAATTAATTTGAATCCAGGACACAACTTATCTCACCAAGAGACTCTTTAATTTTAATATTGATTCAAATAATCAAAGAATAATCTTCTTTCATTTTATTATAATTATTATTATTAAATATTTTGATAATCAAAAGACTTTTATCAAAGTTATTATGAGGACACTTCAAAAATTAAAGTAACTGTATAGTTAAGAAAAATAAACAATTTGTGTATCTTTTTCTTTATTTTATGTGTTTATTTCATATCATTTTAATGTTGAAGTAATCACTTATTTGAGTCGACTGTGGAACAGTATAATGATTTCTTTCAACTTCATCATGCAAGCTAATGTTTTACTCAAAAGTAATTTTTGATTCTACATTTCAGATTGTGATAAAGAAAGACTCTGTTTAGGCCAAGGTCATGTCAAGTTGATCGTTAGTATTTGTTTAAAAAAGTGTTAAGACAAGTTAATCAGTACATCAAGAAGCTGGCGCCTGAAGTCTAACACTTGAGCTTCTCCTTCTGACCTAAACTAACCTGTCTCTCCTCCCCCTTGACCTCATCTAATTCCCTGCCTAGTCCCTGGGAGAGGCAAGTCACAGCCCTCTTTTATAAAATCTGACTTCCTGTTTCTTCCTCAAGTTTGCTAGAGAGGGAGATGTGAAACTTTCTCCTAAGCTGTATGGACGTTCGGCCATGCGCCAAAGGTCTCGTCCATCAGCAAGGATTTATGGCCCGTCACCGTACATCCACCTTGAGCTTAAAAGCTCCAAAGATTTGAATGAAAATTATTTCTAAAGGGATGTTTTATTCTGAAACTCAACCGGAACTACTTGCCACTACTCGGTCCGATTTTACGCAGACACTAGGATGAGAAAACCTTATCTCTTGCCAGTAACAAATAAGCTAAAAGCCTTCAGAAATTAAGTAATTTACCATCTCATTACTTGATTCTGTTGTTCCAAAAAATTACGAACGTGTGATTTCCATCTGTGCTGAAGTCAATTTATAGGAAATTGTAAATCAATAAATCTGTGTAAATGATATGATGTTATTTTGATGATTAAATAAATGGCCGCATTTCCTGATGGGTCAGTTTTAAACGTCTCATAGCACTCTGCCTCCACATGATTTTATCTTTGATCTTGGTTGATATTATTATTGATTTTACTTGATTTTATCACTTGTTTTATTTTTATTTTTTTAAGTAGGCCTATTCTGCCTCCATATGATTCTGTCTTTAATCTTAGTTGATATTATTATTGATTTTACTTGATTTTATCACTTGTTTTATTTGTTGTAGCACTTTGAGATTTTTATTAATGAAAAGTGCAGTATAAATTGAATTCATCACTTAATGGTCACACACGTTTATTGTTTAATCCAAAAAGAAGAGAATCCGTGAATTAACGTAACAGGCAACTCTGTTCTCACATTTTTTAAATTTATGTGTTCATTTCAAATTTAAAACACAAAAAAATATATTTACAAAATCATTTTAAGAAGGGTCCGTCGGATAGTCGAACCTCGGATTCAGGAGGAGCAGTGTGGTTTTCGTCCTGGTCGTGGAACACTGGACCAGCTCTACACCCTCAACAGGGTCCTGGAGGGTGCGTGGGAGTTTGCCCAACCAGTTTACATGTGCTTTGTGGACTTGGAGAAGGCATTCGACCGCGTCCCTCGGGGGGTTCTGTGGGGGGTACTCCGGGAGTATGGGGTACCAGGCCCTTTGATAAGGGCTGTTAGGTCCCTGTACGACCGGTGTCAGAGCTTGGTCCGCATTGCCGGCAGTAAGTCAGGCTCGTTTCCGGTGAGAGTTGGACTCCGCCAAGGTTGCCCTTTGTCACCGATTCTGTTCATAACTTTTATGGACAGAATTTCTAGGCGCAGCCAAGGTGTTGAGAGGATCCGTTTTGGTGACCTTAGAATCGCTTCTCTGTTTTTTGCAGATGATGTGGTCCTACTGGCTTCATCAGTTCGTGATTTACAACTTTCACTGGAGCGGTTTGCAGCCGAGTGTGATGCGGCCGGGATGAGGATCAGTTCCTCCAAATCCGAGGCCATGGTCTTGAGCCGGAAAAGGGTAGCATGCCCTCTCCGGGTCGGGGAGGAGGTCCTGCCCCAAGTGGAGGAGTTTAAGTATCTCGGGATCTTGTTCACGAATGAGGGAAAACTGGAGCGTGAGATCGATAGGCGGATAGGTGCAGCGTCCGCAGTGAAGCGGGCGCTGTACCGGTCTGTCGTGGTGAAGAGAGAGCTGAGTCGAAAGGCAAAGCTCTCAATTTACCGATCGATCTACGTTCCCACCCTCATCTATGGTCATGAGCTTTGGGTTGTGACCGAAAGAACGAGATCTCGGATACAAGCGGCTGAAATGAGTTTTCTCCGCAGGGTGTCTGGACTCTCCCTTAGAGATAGGGTGAGAAGCTCAGTCATCCGGGAGGGACTCGGAGTAGAGCCGCTGCTTCTCCACATCGAGAGGAGCCAGTTGAGGTGGCTCGGGCATCTGGTTAGGATGCCTCCTGGACGCCTCCCTGGTGAGGTGTTCCGGGCATGTCCCACCGGGAGGAGACCCAGAGGAAGACCCAGGACACGCTGGAGGGACTATGTTTCTCGGCTGGCCTGGGAACGCCTTGGGATTCCCCCGGAGGAGCTGCTCCAAGTGGCTGGGGAGAGGGAAGTCTGGGCCTCCCTACTTAGGCTGCTACCCCCGCGACCCGACCCCGGATAAGCGGAAGAAGATGGATGGATGGATGGATGGATTTTAAGAAGGAAAAAAAAAACAAATTTAAAATGAAAGGAAGCAGAAAAAAAAACTTATATCTGCTCCTTTTTAAACAAAATCAATTCAAACAATCAATTTTAAACAATCTCAGTGTGTCCTCTCTATCTTTATCTCCCAGTTGTTCAACATGTGCTGTACCTCTGATGATCTCATTCCTGATCTTATCCATCCTTGTCACTCCTAAGGAGAACCTCAGCATCTTCATTTCTGCTACTTCCAGTTCTTTCTCCTGTCTTTTTGTCAATGACACTGTCTCCAGACCATACAACATAGCTGGTCTCACCACTGTCTTGTAAACTTTTCCTTTGACCTTTGCTGACACCTTTTTGTCACAAATCACTCCTGAAACTTTTCTCTGAACATGACAAATACTGAACAAGCGTACATACTGGTCCATAAACATGCACAGAACTTTATTTACAAACGGTTAGCTAACCCATTACACCACACATTCATCTATAAACACAGCACGTACTAGCGTTCGGAGCGCGTTCGTAAGTCTGGAGAATCAAACACTACCTCCGAATATTCAAAAACATTTTGTAAAGAGGGAAAGCAGTTATAACTATAAGGGAACTGACATTTTTGTTAAACCACGTTATAGAACAAGTTTTAGGAGTAGGTCTACTTTAATACAGTGCATACGGTAGGTATGTGGAATGGTTTGGATAATAATGTCAAAAAGGCTAAGTCTGTGTTTATATTTAAGAAATTGATTGAGTGAACTTTTGAAAAAATATATATAAACGGTGAAAATTATAAGTACCATATATTTGTGAATTGTAATAAGTTACATAATTGGTTCATGGATAATTATTGTTTAAAATTCTCTGATGCATGCTCAATAATCCAGGTAGAAAAATCTAAAAAAGCTAAGTCTGGTCCTCTGGACATTCAAAAAATAAAACGAAAAAGCAAAAAAAATGTAGAAACGGTTCATCTTTCATCCGAAATAATTCAGTCTGAGTTGCTGCATTCAGCTCAGATGTGGACGTGATGGTCCTCCTTGATCATGTGAGCAGCTGGTTTCGGCTATCATCAGCCAACTGGTTGATCCACTGTGAGAGGGTGCTATTTATAAGACTGAGCTGAATACAGCAACTCAGACTGAGGAAGTCTTTCGGATGAAAGACGAAACGTTTCTACATTTTTTTTTTTTTTTTTGCTTTATTTTTTGAATGTCCAGAGGACCAGACTTATGGCCCTTTTCCACCGGTCGGCTCGGGTCGGATGTTACGTCATATGTGCGTCGCAGAGACCCCCTTTCATCCTTTCCCACCGGATATTCCGAGCTGAGCCGCGCGAGATTTCCTGAGATTTTCGGGCCGGTTTCAGAGGTGTACTGAGGCGAGCTCACCCGCTCCGGAAGGAGGGAGGAGGAGACACGAGCTGTTTTCACGGAAGAGAGGGACGCGATCACTGCAGGACTTACATGATAAACACGGTAAAAACAATTATTATTTTTTAAATTTATAGCAAAGATGGGTCTTCAGCTGAACGTGTCCTTAATAAAATCACGTACTGCTCAAAACTGCACGATTTTAAAAAGTAGTTTCGCCACGAGCAACACGCGGCGCGCGGGCGGCTTTATGTCTTTAAATGTAGCTCAATGAACAGATATAAAATATATTTCATATCTGACTTTATAGTACGAGGGTTCCTGAGCTTAACCACGCTTTAATATTGTCACGTAGTGGTCAAATATGCTGCATTTAAAGTAGTTTCGCTTTGACTTTTTCCAAAACCTGTGCTTGCACAACGAAAATAAATTATAAAAATTCGAATTTTATTTCAAATAACTCCAACAGGATACATTTCGTATATGAACATGTTGTGATCACACTAGATTTTTTTGAAAAATATCAGCTATGTGGTTTTTGATAGAATTGATAATATGTGATACAAAGTAGAAGGGAGAAAATTAATGGTGGTAGCTTGACACAGTTATGTCTATAAAACATTGAATTTTATTTCAAATAACTCCAACAGGATACATTTCGTATATGAACATGTTGTGATCACACTAGATTTTTTTGAAAAATATCAGCTATGTGGTTTTTGATAGAATTGATAATATGTGATACAAAGTAGAAGGGAGAAAATTAATGGTGGTAGCTTGACACAGTTATGTCTATAAAACATTGAATTTTATTTCAAATAACTCCAACAGGATACATTTCGTATATGAACATGTTGTGATCACACTAGATTTTTTTGAAAAATATCAGCTATGTGGTTTTTGATAGAATTGATAATATGTGATACAAAGTAGAAGGGAGAAAATTAATGGTGGTAGCTTGACACAGTTATGTCTATAAAACATTGAATTTTATTTCAAATAACTCCAACAGGATACATTTAGTATATGAACATGTTGTGATCACACTGTGTTGTTTAAAAAAAAAAAACAGTTTCTGGACGAGTAGGATTCTGGACCCCGCCCACAGAAGGGGTACAAAAAAGCTGTGGAAACAGAACATAGATGTGACCCGACCCGAACTGAGCCGACCTGAGCCGATCCAACCCGAGCCGAGCCGAGCGGTGGAAAAGAGGCATTAGCTTTTTTAGATTTTTCTACCTGGATTATTGAGCATGCATCAGAGAATTTTAAACAATAATTATCCATGAACCAATTATGTAACTTATTACAATTCACAAATATATGGTACTTATAATTTTCACCGTTTATATATATTTTTTCAAAAGTTCACTCTTAATCAATTTCTTAAATATAAACACAGACTTAGCCTTTTTGACATTATTATCCAAACCATTCCACATACCTACCGTATGCACTGTATTAAAGTAGACCTACTCCTAAAACTTGTTCTATAACGTGGTTTAACAAAAATGTCAGTTCCCTTATAGTTATAACTGCTTTCCCTCTTTATAAAATGTTTTTGAATATTCGGAGGTAGTGTTTGATTCTCCGGACTTACGAACGCGCTCCGAATGCTAGTACGTGCTGTGTTTGTAGATGAATGTGTGGTGTAATGGGTTAGCTAACCGTTTGTAAATAAAGTTCTTGCATGTTTATGGACCAGTATGTATGCTTGTTCAGTATTTGTCATGTTCAGAGAAAAGTTTCAGGAGTGATTTGTGACAAAAAGGTGTCAGCAAAGATCAAAGGAAAAGTTTACAAGACAGTGGTGAGACCAGCTATGTTGTATGGTCTGGAGACAGTGTCATTGACAAAAAGACAGGAGAAAGAACTGGAAGTAGCAGAAATGAAGATGCTGAGGTTCTCCTTAGGAGTGACAAGGATGGATAAGATCAGGAATGAGATCATCAGAGGTACAGCACATGTTGAACAACTGGGAGATAAAGTTAGGGAGGCCAGACTGAGATGGTTTGGACATGTCCAGAGGAGGGACAGTGGGTATATTGGTAGAAGGATGTTAGAAATGCAGCTGCCAGGAAAAAGACACAGAGGAAGGCCAAAGAGGAGATATATGGATGCAGTTAGAGAGGACATGAAGGTAGTTGGAGTGAGGACAGAGGATGCAGAGGACAGAGTGAGGTGGAGGAGGATGACTCGCTGTGGCGACCCCTGAAAAGGGAAAAGCCGAAAGAAGCCGAAGATGTACGCTTGTTCAGTCTCATGTCGATAAACGGGTGTGCGGCGCAGCGTACAAACGCCACGTGATCTGAGTTCCGACTTACATCAAAAAATCCGGACTCACGAACGCCACGTGTTCTGAGTTCCGACTTACGTCAAAAAATCCGGACTTACGAACGCCACGTGTACCGATTTCCGACTTACGTCAAAATTGGAATACGAACAGTGCGTAGAAACGTAACTCGTACGTAACTCGAGGACTCCCTGTATTATATTCCACCAGATAATAGAACTTCAATGGTTTCATTTTAGAAAACAGTATATTAGATGGATGACAGTAATGCACTCTTGTTATGATTCTTATAGCTCTTTTCTGTAAGATAATAATAGGCTTTGTTATAGTTCTGCACGCTGTTCCCCAAACATCAACACAGTAATTCAAATGTGGTACAATTATTGCATTACACAGCAAATACAAGGCTTTATCGTTCAATAAGTCTTTCACTCTGTATAATACAGCCGTGGATTTAGATATTTTTGTTTTAACAGAATTTATGTGCTGCTTCCAAGACAGTTCATCATCAATAATTATTCCCAAAAACTTCGTTTCATTCACTACATATTTCAACACCATTAATTATGAAAGGAACAGCAGAAGATATCTTTTCATTACTAAAAATCATATAGTTTGTTTTATCTGTGTTCAATGATAGCTTATTTAAATCAAACCAAGTTTGTATCTTGACAAACTCCTTATTAATTAACTCTAACAATTTTTCCAAGTCATAACTCGAATAAAAAAAAGTGGTGTCATCAGCAAAAAGGACACAATTGAGAATACCAGACACATCCATCAGATCATTGATACATAAAATAAACAACTTCGGTCCCAATACAGAGCCCTGTGGCACTCCACATGAAACACTACAGAGTCCAGATCTTAAATAATCTATTTGTACAAATTGTTTTCTGTCATGCAAATAGCTACGTATCCACTGCAAAGCAGGTCCTCTGATACCATATTTATCCAATTTTCCAAGTAGAATAGTATGGTCAATTGTATCAAACGCCTTTTTTAGATCAACAAACACACTAACACAATATGGTTTTTGATCCACTGCTGCAGTTACATATTCCGTCAACTCCATAAGAACTATGGAAGTTGATTTATTTGATCTGAACCCATATTGACTGTTACTTAAAATGTTATGTTTATCTAGAAAAAGGTCAAATCTAAATACAAATAAGTTTTCTAAAATGTTTGAGAATTGTGGCAGCAATGAAATAGGTCTGTAGTTGTTATATAGACACCTGTCACCATTCTTAAAAAGCGGAACCACCTTAGCTATTTTCATACTGTTCGAAAATATTCCAGATGAAAATGACAAATTACAAATATATGTGAATGGCTCGATAACATAACTTATGATTTCTTTCATAACCATCATGTCCATGTCTTCACAGTCTTTTGATCTTATATCAGCAATTTTTTTGACTACCATCAGTATTTCTTCCTTGTCGGTTCCCTTTAGAAACATGCTACAGTATTTACACTACTATTAATAGAATGACCCGTACTTGTGTCCAATTTTGGTATTTTAGCAGCAAGGTTAGATCCAACTTTCACAAAATAATTGTTAAATCCATTTGCGATTTCACTTTCATAGTGGATTTCCACATTGTTTTCAACAAAACATTTCTTACATCCTGGAGACACTCCGTTGTCTTCCTACACTTACATTACCAAAACCTCTCTTTACTTGAGACATTTTATATATCCTTGCATACTATGAAAGTATTATGACTTTAGAAAGTGGCAGCTCAGCTAAAATGTATTTACAGGGCGTCTGGTCCAATGTGACTTGGTGGACAAGCCCCACTAGTGGTCTGTATACTTTTTTTTGTTGTTGTTTTTAACACATCTCATTTTCAGTTGTTTTGGTGTTTTTGGTGCAGCATGTTTTTCTTTTTTGATTGTGTGTTTCTTCATTTATTTTCTGTGATTGAAGACCTTTTTTCTGTTGCATTTGTTTTATTGGTTAGGAGTTAGGATTATTCATGTGTTTGCAGCACGTTTTAACCGTTTGCTGTGCATTTAGCTGTGTAGCTTGTCTGCACCTGTCGTCCACCGTTGAGACGGGACTCCTCAGTGACTAACCATGAAAGATGTACCTCTTCTGGTGTAAGTTGAACTAGATTTTTACAGAAGCTCTCATATTAAAAATCAAAGCACCACGTAGTGGTCAAATATAAAAATCTAACGTTTGGTAATAAAGGTACAAAGAAAAAACATTACTGAAAGGAATGCGTTATTTTATATGAGATTAAAAAGAGACAAAACACAGGTTATTATTCAGTTAAACTACTTTTCTATGATATGGATCCCCATGTGTTTGTTTAAAGATGATTTATATCCAAACCTTTGTCCACAAAGATCACAAGCAAATGCTTTCTGTCCTGTGTGAACTATCATGTGTTTGTTTAAATCTGACTTCTGTCCAAACCTTTGTCCACAAAGATCACAAACAAATGCTTTCTGTCCTGTGTGAACTATCATGTGTTTGTTTAAATTGACTTCTGTCCAAACCTTTGTCCACAAAGATCACAAACAAATGCTTTCTGTCCTGTGTGAACTATCATGTGTTTGTTTAAAGTTGACTTCTGTCCAAACCTTTGTCCACAAAGATCACAAACAAATGCTTTCTGTCCTGTGTGAACTATCATGTGTGTGTTTAAAGTTGACTTCCGTCCAAACCTTTGTCCACAAAGATCACAAGCAAATGCTTTCTGTCCTGTGTGAACTATCATGTGTTTGTTTAAAGTTGACTTCTGTCCAAACCTTTGTCCACAAAGATCACAAACAAATGCTTTCTGTCCTGTGTGAACTATCATGTGTGTGTTTAAATTTGACTTCTGTCCAAACCTTTGTCCACAAAGATCACAAGCAAATGCTTTCTGTCCTGTGTGAACTATCATGTGTGAGTTTAAATTGACTTCTGTCCAAACCTTTGTCCACAAAGATCACAAGCAAATGCTTTCTGTCCTGTGTGAACTATCATGTGTGAGTTTAAAGTTGACTTCCGTCCAAACCTTTGTCCACAAAGATCACAAGCAAATGCTTTCTGTCCTGTGTGAACTATCATGTGTCTGTTTAGATTACCCTTTCTGTTAAATCTTTTTCCACAGTCTTTACAACTAAATGAGGTCTGTCTTGACTGTCTTTTCTTGACTGAGCCTCCAGTTTTCTTCACTTCAACACATTCCTTGACAACCAAACAACTTGAAGACATCACTGACTGACTTGTCTTGTGAAATTGTTTCCCATGCTCAGTGAAGCTGCAAGATTTGTTGACAGTGTTTACGCCTGACTCAGGAGCTCTGCTCTTCTTCCAGTCTTTGTCACCGTCTTCAGGTTCTGACCCAGAGTCTGATAAGTCTTTTAGCTGAGAGTCAGAGTCATTCACATCATCACCTTCATCATCCTCACTGACTTCAGTCTCTGAAGAGCTGCAATCATCTCCATAAGTATTTAGATCTGGGTTCCTGGTAGTCTCTGCTCCTCCACAGTCCTCTCCACCAGTTGATGCTTTCATCTGGTCAGCTGAACTGCTGGTTGGAAGATCTTCCTCTTTTACTTGGTGCTGATGAAGCTGTAAAAATAGACGTTTCTCTTCATCTTCCTCACTCTTCAAAGGAACAGCAGTGAATGCAAACCCGGGGTCATCAGTCTCTGTTTTCACACAAAACTGCTCTCCCTCTTGACTGGTCCACAGTTCCTCATCTTCCTCCTTTATGTTGAGGGTCTCTGGATCCTGTTGATCCATCCCAAGCATCTGTACTTCAGGAGCTTCTTTAATCAGAACCATCTGCTGAACATCTGCAGGGACCACAGAAAACGTGAACATCAGGCACAATTATAACTTTAAATTCACACATACAGCGATGCTTGAAAGTTTGTGAAGCCTTTAAAACTTTATAAATTTCTGCATAAAAATGACCTAAAACATCATCAGATTTTCACACAAGTCCTAAAAGTAGATAAAGAGAACCCAGTTAAATAAATGAGACAAAATATTATACTTGGTCATTTAGCGAGGAAAATGATCCAATATTACATGATTTTCCCTGAGATTTGTCAAGCTGTTTTATCAGTAATGCACAAAAATAAATTAAATATTGACGAGAGCATGTAGTGTTCACATGAACTAAGTTTGAATTTTTATCCATCCATAGCCATTGTGAGACAAACTGCCTCAATTGTACTCGTCAATGTCTGAAAGTAAACTAACAACTTGTAATTGTTATCAATAAAAACAACTGATTTTGCTTATTTATAACAAATTATAGTGTAAACTTTTGGTGGTGAATGATGCATATTTAGAGGTTTGTTTTACAATACAGTAATAAATACTGTATATTCCCGTGTATAAGTCACACCTTTTTGCCTAATTTGAATGCCCTCCAACTTATAGGGCGAAGCGACATATTTATGGATTTTTCCCCATATTTTTAGACCAATTTTTGGCTGAGATATGACCGTTTTTCATTTTGGCAAAAAATGGTGCAGTACCACTTTCGGCCGCTAGGGTCGCATGCAGTACCATTTTCGGCCGCAGGCAGTACCACTTTTGGCCGCTAGGGGAGCAGGTAGTACCACTTTCGGCCGCTAGGGGTGCAGGCAGTACCAGTTTCGGCCGCTATTGACGCTAAAGGGCCCTCTAGACTGTTGACGGTACCGGCGTACCTGTAGGCATTTCCTATTATTTGTGTATTCAGAGCTGTCAAAATCCCATCACCCCGCGCCAAATATGTGAGTGTGAGTTGGAGAACAGAGAAGACAACATCAACAGTGAACAACAGCAAGAGAGAGAACTTTCTTTGTTCTCTCTCTTGCTGAAAATGCTGCCTAAGAGAAAGTCGTATTCTGCAGATTTTAAGCTGCAGGTAAAAAAATATGCTGTAGAACACGGGAACCGTGCAACCCACCGTCATTTCGACGTAAGTGAGAAGCTTGTCTGTGGCTGGAGGAAGGCAGAGGGCTCGCTCACCGCCATGAAGCGGTCAAAGAGGGCAAACCACGGGTGTAAGGCCCGGTGGCCAGAGCTGGAGGAACGGGTGAAGACGTGGGTGTTGGAGGAGTATGCGTCGGGCAGATGGCTGTCCACTGTGCAGCTACGGCTGCACGCATTGTCCGTCGCTAAGGTGACGGACATAGCTGAGTTTGTTTGGGGGCCATCGTGGTGCTTCCGATTCATGCGCCGCCACTAACTCTCCATCAGAGCACGCACCACGATGTGCCAAAAACTGCCGGCGGACTTTGAGGAGAAGGTGGCGTGTTTCCGGGCGTTTGTGGACCGTCAGGTACAGGAGCAACATGTCTCGCCAGACCACATTATTAACATGGACGAGGTCCCCCTCACTTTCGACATCCCCATGGGACGGAGTGTGTCCCAGAAAGGAGAGAAGAGCATGAACATCCTCACCACTGGACATGATAAGTCACACTTCCCCGTGGTTCTGGCCTGCTGCGCGGATGGAACGAAGCTCCCACCCATGGTCATTTTCAAGTGCAAGACCATGCCTAAAGAGGAGTTTCCCCCGCGCGTGGTTGTGGCGGTGAATGAAAAGGGGTGGATGGATGGAGAAATGATGGCGGTGTGGCTCGCTAAATGTTTCACCAAGCGGCCAGACGGGTTTTTTAAAACCAAGAAAGCCCTGCTGGTCATGGACAGCATGCGTGCCCACATCACGCCGTAGTTCAAGGAGAAAATTAAAGCGCGCAAAACCATTCCTGCCATCATCCCAGGAGGATTAACGAAAGTGCTGCAGCCGCTGGACATCTCTGTGAACTGCAGCTTTAAATCAGCTCTGCGCCGTCTCTGGGAGGAGTGGGCGGTGACCACAGTTTTACAGCCACAGGACGCATGTGCCACGCCACCTTTCAGCAGGTCCTCCAATGGATCGACAAAGCATGGTGGACCTCTGTGACCAAAAAAACGATCCAGTCGGGGTTCAGAAACGCTGGGATTGCACCGTTAGCTGGAGCAGCTGGAGCTGAGGATGACTCCGACAGCGGGGAGGAAGACGAGGAGGAAGCAGGAGCTTTGAATAACCTTCCTCAGTTGCTGGCAGAACTCTTCGCCAGCGACACAGAAGACCAAGAGTTTAAGGGGTTTGAATAAAAACCGTAAAATAAAT